>OY754965.1:10742234-10969734 GCA_963576475.1 Molanna angustata
CTGTTTTTCACTTCTAATATAATATTTGTAAGATATTGATGGTTTATTTAAAAAATAATATTTGTAAGATAGTGTGGTGCAACCAACAGATTAGAGACTGGCAAGTGAATTTAATTATTTAAAAAAATAAGACTTATATAATATTGACTGATTTGTAAATTATATTCACTTTGAATAGATAATAATTCTGTAGATATTTTTTTTTCTTTTGTTTTTAAATATCTCCTTTAAACACGAGTGCTTGCAATCTGGTAAAGGGAAAAATGATGTTCTTACTCTGAATCTTTTTATGTATCTTGTGATTTTGTTTTTTTATATGTTGTTTTATATAAATAAATAAAAAAATATATCACGATAATTTTTTTCATGGAGCAAAGACCTTACCTTTAGAGCAGCGGTCGGGGAACTTTTTTAACAATTACCCCAAAATATTTTTGCGTACCTAAGTCGATATTACCCCTTTTCCCCATTTTGAAAAGAAGACAATTAATAAATATTTAAATCAAAGACCTTATAATAATGTATTAAATAAACATTATTTATTGAATTAATTTACACGGAAAATAAAAAAAAGTTACATGAAAATAGTAAGTATGTAATAGTCAAACAAAATAAAATTCTCAAATTGTATCAAACAAAAATTCAGATTTTCATTTTTTGGAGAAATTATGTTGCTTCATGTTTGATGCAATTACTTCAAAATTGGGATTTTTTTATGCAAGTAGCACCTGAATTGATTAAGTTTGTCAAAATACTAACACGTTTATGAAATAGCAAACTAGAAAAAATTCCTAATTACCCAAAAAAAAACATTTTTACCCCATTTGGGGTAATTTACCCCGGTTCCCCGACCGCTGCTTTAGAGTTATAATTAATTTTCTCAAATTATAATTTATTATTTTCTATACGTTTAGAGATTTTCATCCTACTTGTCGGATGGAATATGTAAGGAAAAAACAACAAATCTTATGATCGCAGAGTAACCATAGCAATTTTAAACTAGTTCTGCCTCAGAACAGACTATGTCTAGAGAGGCAGTAAAATTTCCAAATGTGTGAAAACCGTAATTACCTATACTTACTAAAAATAAATAAATATTCTTAGGTCGACACAAGTTTGAGTGTTAGAGATTTAAGAACATGAAGATTAAATTTGAAATGAATTTAGTGGGTATCGTATGAAACACCTAACTAAATACATCTCTGCAGATACAGGTAAACTTTCTCACAGTCGAGTTGGGTGTAGGTGTTATATTATGCAAAGTCACGCAGAAAGATATTGAACCCCAATAAATTTGAGTGGGATCGGTGTCGACTACCTTTAAATAAAAATATCTGACAAATCCTTGTCCGATATCTATTTCTTATATATGTAAGGAATATTTATAAACAGTATAAATACTATTATACCATGTCTCTCGAGGGGTAGACAGGGAGAACCGAATGCCATATTTTTTTATCTTGACACGCATCAATCGCCTCGTTATCGTCTCAAACACGTTAGTCTGTTGGTCAAACTTCTTACATTTCCCTATTACCTATAGAATGTCGTTCATATTGTTGACATGCCATCTTTTTCTTGAATAACTTCACCTAGATCTTGTTCCATTATTTGTAAGTAAATTTTCTTCTTCATAATTATTCCCACGTGAAAATACCTTTTATATGGTGTTCACTTTCCATTCATCATTATGGAATGTTTAGTCTTTGTTGTTGTATGGCTGTGAGACTTGTGGACGCTGAAGGTTAATACCATTAATATGATGGAAGCATTTGAGATGTGGTTGCATCGCAGAATGCTCAAAATCCCTTGGACAGATCTGGGGGGCAAGTCTGGCCAATATCCATGACATAGTTAAACATCGATGGTTTTGATTCCGCTGGTTGACCAGACTTACTTCCCTGGCTACAAATTCAGAAGTCTAAAATCGAGCCAGGACAACCAGGCAACTCCTGCCTACAATAAAGGTCCGCAAGATCGCATATCTGGACCACATAATGAGGGGAGAAAGATACCACTTGCTCCAATTAATACTGGAGGGCAAGATAGATGGTTACCGAGGAACTGGAAGGAGACAGATGTCCTGGCTACGTAATATCAGGGAATGGACGGGCTTCAGAACTGTGGAGTAGATATTCCGGGCAGCACAGGACAGAAAGAGATTCGCCAAAGTGATCGCCAACGTCGGGGGTTCCTGACAGGGCACCAGAAGAAGAAGAAGGTATTTTTGATATTTTTTTTTTCAAAGGAGATTTCGATTTTATAATCTACACACGAAATCGGACTAATATTGAAAATATAGTTAGAGTTAGAAGGGTATAGTTAGCGGCAAACATCTTGAGCGCGTCACGTAAGGTGCGCGGAGGGCAAATTTGTTTTTTATTTTGCTTGGTTGTTATTATGCGCAAACCGCTCCACTCCACAACAAAAATACTCAAGCGATTTAACGGAAACTATTAATACATAAGAATCGTCAGAGGCTTATTCTAACCACCATGCATCCAATCACTGATAATCACTTTACGTGCTTGCGGAACGTTAAAAAAATTTAAAAGCATAATATGAATTTGATGATTTGATAAAATTAGCTGTGGTAGAGTACGATGATGATGCATGTTCAAGACCAAGGTGGTCTAGGTTCCGGGCCGGATCCACCATACGTTCAAACAGTGCAGTTGCGCCAGGCGCAAATAAATCTAGGACGCCAAATATAACAAAAAAAATCAAAAAATATATCAATATCATCGATTATTAAATAATGTGAATGATACATATTCAAAGGTGAGTATTTCTTTCAATGCATTCAGTTAAAAAAATAATAATGTAGTGACTTTTATTTTCCTACTTCCTATGTGTAAAGTATTTATATATTTTATACTGCTTCTCGGGCAACTAACAGGTACTATGTCAAATATTAATTTAACACGCACCCAATAACAAGTTGCCACATTCTGGAGTGTATTTGTATTATATTTGTAAAATAATATATTCTGTAAATAAATTCTAAAACAACCAAATCTAGAGGACGTATAATTTACGGTATTTTTTTTTTTTTTTTATTTATTTATTTTATAAGAGTATTACACAATATTTTGACCAAGTAACAATATATGACAAAAATTACAGTATTGATACTCTCTCGATAGAGTTAAAAACTCGTGTTCGAGAGAGGAGTATCGTAATTACATAAAGAAAGAAAAATTCAACATATAGGATTATGTATTGCCAAAAATATGCCCTTTTAATGCTATTTTAAATTTATTTAGATCTTTTATTTCTCTAATGGAAGTGGGCAGGTCATTGTAAAATAATATTCCCCTATATGACAGTAATTTCTGTGCTGCAGTTGTATTTTTCTTTGGTATGACGATTTTAAATTTTGCTCTAGTCGTTACTGTTCCAATAGAAAAAATTTCAGGATGGTTCTGTCTGTGAGCATATACAGTTGCAATCGTGTCCATTATCTGCTTTAGTGTTGGGACCGGGAAGTCTATATATTTATTTGTTTATTATATATAGCTCTTTAATATAGCTTGAAAGAATTTTCCTTGAATAAAATAAATGGAAATGTGGTGTGTACAGATGCGTGAAATAGGATATATCCGGCCCTGTCTAGGTTATTCTGTTCTTAGACTTTGTTCTTTTATATTTGATAGTATCTTGGTCTAGATGCAAGAATCTTGTAAATGTCGCATATTTTATAAAAAAATATAAATAAATCAATAAAATCATATATTTTTTTCTTGTTGTTAACAACGATCGATGAGTATTTTAATATCTTCTAGTTTCGGAACAGCCACCCTAGACAACGTGTCATTTAACTCAAGAAAAGATAACTCAATGCCCCCAAGTCAAATTGAAAACGCTGTTCGTTATCGCCAAGCGCTAATTTTTTTTTATATGGGATTTGACGTTTGTTGTTTGTTATTGTAGAAAAAATTTCTACAACAAACGTCAAATCACATACAAAAAAAAAATAGCGCTTGGCGATAACGAACAGCGTTTTCAATTTGACTCAGGGCCTATGTATGGAAGTGACAGTTGTCACGTGACTGGCAACTGTCATTTCCATACATTGAGTTATCTTTTCTTGTTTCTTTTCTTGAGCTAAATGACTCGTTTTCCAGGGGGGCAGAAGCGCTCCTTCCATTTGGACAGAATTATATAATTAATTTGATTAATTCTTCTTTTTTATCCCAAAGGCCTCCAAACTATCTAATCATAGACATAATGAAACTATCTGTTTCCTAATTTTATGTGCTAAAATAAATAATTATCAACTTACAATCTAAGTAAAATAATATCTACATAGGTTATCACTTTGTAAAAGGTTTTGACGGTGGGTAAGCACCTGAGATATTAATCTATATTATAAATATTTTGTAAGATCACAAGACTCTTGGATATAAGTGTTTTAAGGTTGGTATTGATTAACAAGACTGAGTGAGTAACAGGAACAAACAGGAATGATATAAATACTGACCATCTTAAAACGTGAATTCCTAATTAGATGGCCATAGCATATTACTTTGTATTAAATTATGTATTTATAAAATAAATATTATTTTGGCAAAAATAATCTACTCAAAAAATTGAGAATTAAATGTCCTCGGAATCTCAAGATATAGGTAACAAAATATTTCTCTTATTTTTTACATACATTTTGCATGCTGCAGGTATATTATAATTTCAAAACACAAACCTTGCCCATGTACTATATTTCTTCTTAAGCATATCCTGAATATCATTTTCCTCCATCAGGTTTATCAAAGAATTTGTCATATTGTAGACTTCAGTTAAATATTCATAAAATATTCATTTGTTTACAAAAAATGCACCTGTGTAGGGAAAATTATAAACAAATAATTATTATTCATAATATTATTTCAGAAGATGGTAAAAGATTTTGATAATGATATTAATAATATTATATGTTCTCAATAAGTGTGCTAAACAATTACACTAGTAATTTTATGTTTAAATCAGTTTGTTAGTAATATTATTATTATATTTGTTTAGGGGTCAAGTACAAAAAAAATATTACGTTAATACATGGATGATGTTGTCGATAAACTTTTGCGATTTCCTTACGTGTGTCTACTTATTATAGCGAATTAAAATTATTGGTAGCATCCGTTAAGATGATACGATGATACGTAAATACTAAACAGCACCTAGTTATTTCTATTTATGTTTAAAAGTGAAATAAATTGATTTCAATATCCAAAATATAAAGTATGTATGTTTTTATTCTCCTTATTTATTTTTCAATTATTAGAGGGTAATCTTTATATTTTGTAGATGCATAATATGACGGCTTCCACAAAACAAAAAAAAAATTAGTAAACAAACATTTTTATATCGTTGTAAACTGGAAAATACTTTGACAGACTACTGAAAATCACCAATATTTTTAGTTAATAAATTGATCACTAATATGTAAGTTTATTTTGTGCAATTATTGTAAAGCAAAACGTCACTTCGCGAATCACTCTCGCTTGATATTAGCTGATTGATGCTATATTTAATATAATTGTTATTTTATAACACTTTTTGCAGGAACTAACTGTACACTTGCAACTGAAAGACGAACTGAAAAAACTTAACGCAATGCGGAGGGTGGTCTACCAATCATTTAACCAATTTAAATCAATTGAATACTATGTAAAAAAAAGTCACGATGACAATTGGCAACATATATTTTTTTAAGTATTAATTTAAATTTTTCGCTTAACTGACTGTCAGTGTTTTTTAGTACTGCACAATACAATTTTCTGATAAGGTAATGTTATTAGTCTTAATCTGGTATTTAGAAATGAATATAATATTCATTTAAGGATTTTTTTGAAATATATAATTTTGTAAATAGCGCTTAAAATTCAGACAAAGGAAACTACTATACCGACCATTTTATACAACATGACGTTCGCTTTTCTAGAAAACGTCAAATATTATCTGTGACAGAAAATTATATTTTATCGGAGGCCAAATTTCTTGTGGATATTTCATAGATAAGATAAATATCCAGTGTATATTCGAGTATTTGCGATGTTTTGATCTTTCTTTTCTACAATTTGCACATTTTAAAATAGTTTTAATTCAATATTAAGCTACGCGATTGCTATCCATATTCATCATAATGAGTAAGCATATGTATTCGACGGTTAACCTTTCTGACAAAGAATTGAAAGAACAAGGAAATAGACTATTTAGTTTACGAAAGTATGAGGACGCTGTCAATTGTTATACTAAAGCTATCGTGCGTATAAAATTTTTATTTTCTGCTACTAATTCTCTAAAGAAATGTTCTATATGTTGTTTTATAAAGATTCGTTTTTTTTTATTCAGTATAAGTTTGCGACATCCCAAGTATTTATGACCTTACTTTTTCAGATAAAGAACCCTTCTGTTGCAACGTATTTTACAAACAGAGCATTATGCCATTTGAAAATGAAAAGATGGGATTCATCTTGCCAAGATTGCAGAAGAGCCCTAGATATCGATGCCAATCAAGTAAAGGGTCATTTTTTCCTTGGACAGGCATTAATGGAGCTTGATTTCTATGATGAAGCCATCAAACACCTTCACCGAGGTACAGTACAGCACGATTATTATTTTATGTATCAATAAATAATTGGTTAAAATGCTCAAGTTCTACTTTATCAAATTTCTTGATATCTTTTGTTATTTCGTCGTTGACTTATTGCAAAACTTTTGGACATTTGTTATAAAAGCTTGTAAATACAAAAATGACAATAACCAATGTGTTTACACTATCTGAACATATGCATACAATGCAAATTCTTACCGGGGTGTGTAGAAAACATTTTTGAACTTATAATATTAAGCAACTTGCCTTCATGTTGACAATAATTATATATTAATGTCGACCGCCGTGGCACAGTTGGTAAGCTGTTTGGTTTGTGTGTTTAACATCATGTCACCCGCAATGGCATAGTGGTGAGTCGTTTGACTTCTGTGCTGAGGCCCTTGGTTTGATTAATTCAAAAATTTTCCTTCTCTGGGTTGGTAAAGTTTTTATAATTATAAACTAACCAAACTACAAAATAAATATATATGGTCAAACTTGTATGAATAAAATATTATTCCATAGAGTTGCGTATATTGTATTACTCTAGAAAATATTCGCTTTATTATTATTTGCGACATGAAAGAAATCCGATGCTTTGTCAGTCAAAACAAAAAACTGGTCATGTGTCTGATGCAAAGTAAGACTGATAGAGTATAATGTTATTAACAATTGTCCCCTTTTTTACTAGCAACTATTTTCCATGAACTATGAAATCATCGATTTATGTGATTTTAACGGGTGATTTTTTTAGAGGCGGAGAACTTCAAATGGAAATAAAACACTTTTGTTTAATAGCATAAAAGTGACTCTAATTGACAGATAATTTTATAGCATTAATGTCTAAATATGATTTCAGGCCACCTCAGCTGGCGCGTATTTTCATAAATTAACTCTTTGTAGTAAATAAGGCTATATTTCGGCAATAAGGCGTTGAATTGTTTTTTGTTTATCAGCATAGACGTACATATCCCTAGAAAAAATAATCTAATGGTGTCAAATCGCACCATTTAGACTTGAACAATAAAAGTAATATTGAAATTTTTAATATCGTAATTTTAATTTGGGAAGTTGTAATTAGAAAAATGCATGTTATTTGAAAAGATTAGTCCGTAAACTAATAATCTTAGTTAAATGGAGATAGAAAATTTTCTGTTTAATTTCAATAACATGCTGAATCGAATCGTCCATTTTATAGCTCTGTTTTTTTTTACTGTAATATGTACTTTAAAATATAAAATGTTTTAATTTTATAGCAAATGACTTAGCTAAGGAGCAGAAATTAAATTTTGGCGATGATATAGCTTCTCAGCTGAGAACAGCGAGAAAGAAAAGATGGACAATACAGGAAGAAAAAAGAATAGCACAAGAAATAGAATTACAATCTTATCTCAATAAGTAAGTTTATTTTATTCTTTTGAGATTTTTGAATATCACTATTATATATTATTTTCATTTTATGAAATAGGATAACAGAATTTTTTTTTAGAAATGGTGTTTTCATAAAATGAATAAAAATAAAACTCTTGGCACGCTGCATATATTATTTAATTCATTTATTAGAAGCTTACTGGACTTTGGATTGGTTGTATGGAACCTAAACTATGAAACACATATTAACGCTATAGAAAATTTTCAAAAAAAAAATATAAAGCAATTAAATTTTCGTAATAGATTACATTTCTCTAACTATCTACATGCTCTAAAACATCACAACACAAAACTACTGGAGACACGCAGATCAATCCAAGATATTTGTTTTCTGTACAAAATTATTAACGGTCTGATCGACAGTACACCCCTTCTAAGCTCACTCCGTTTCCACTGTCCACTTAGAAGAAACAGAAACCAGTCTCTCTTTTACATAAAATCTTCTAAAACTAACCATATGCTAAACTCATATATTAATAGAGCTTGTACTGGGTACAATAGAAATTGTATGAGTGATTCGGAATTGGATATGTTTGCTTCGAGTTTATATATATATAAAAAAAAAAAATTGTGAATTTGTCGGATATTTAATCTGTGCTCTGTTTTGTTGTGCGCATCTTTAACTTTTTAATTGTGCCCCTTTAATTTAATTTAAATTTATTTTTATTCATACATTGATACACGTGAGGTATAAATCATAATATGAGTTTCTAGTGGTCGATGCTTCCCCCCACTCCCCTCCCTACCTCTCTATTGTTAACAAATGTGTATATTTTAGAATACTATAGTTGGCAATATAAAAATTATATTTGTATAAATTTTCTTGTTTGCTGTTGTATTCTATAAAATAAATAAAATAAAAAATAAATGAAATATTTTCAGAATAGGATAGTAATATATTTATGTCATTCACTTTTCTTCATTTGCACAATATGTAGTAATTTTTTTGTGCGTATCATCATGCTGTTCTGATATTTGTGGTAGGCAGAGACTACTGAACCCTCCATTCTCCGCTCAGGACATTACTACTTCGTTTAGTCTTCTAATACATTTTCATCTTTTCTGTGAATTATGGATTCTTAGAATTCTTCTATCAGCTTTGCATGCTGATTCATTTAATTTATTAGATGTTTTTCATTGATACTATATTATGCACCCAACTAAATTAATACTTATTATTTTTTTCTTTTTATTTATAATAGATTTTGTAATCTTGTCTAATGTATTTGTTGCTTTTCATCTCGTATATTAATTTTTACCCCACATTTGTTTAAGAGACTTGATCTCTTTATACCATTCCTTGATCACCCTGATGTTAATTAATTTTGTGTAAACTATTGCATTCTATGCAGTAAGATTTGCTGACATAAATACCAGTAAATTTTTACTTTTATCAAATAAGTATTCAATTCTTTGGATAGATGCTATTTTTAAATGAACTTATGCTTCTAAATAATGTGCTTAATTTTCTTGCCATTTCAGCTAAATGTCATTATATTAATGAAAAATTATACAATAACAAAAACGTATTTGGTTCTTTCTATTAGTAAGCATGTACGGTATGGGTTTATATTAAGAATGAAGCCATAATATAACTGAACTATAAGTATAGATATTATGATGCTTTCAACGGATTTGTTCAATCATAGAATTGTTCAAAGATTTTATAATATGTATAGTATTTTTAGTATGTATTACATTTGTTTTTTATTTGACACTGGACAACACCTTATCTTGTTAATTTTGAATTGATAAAAAACATCAACTTAATATACCTACCTACATGTATTCAGTTAATTATTTTTTATGGTTCATGATTACAAGTATTATATTATTAATTTTATTATTGATATTTTTTGGTTTCTTTCTAAATATTGAGCATATATTTCAATGTTTTAATTATAATGTAATGGTTGGAAAGAAAGATTCACCACTTGCATGTGGTAAAAGGATTATCTGTTACAAATGTTTCATATATTCTTTTCTTGAACAGGTTAATAAATGAAGATACAGAAAGGAGACTAGTTGAACTGAGACTTGATGAGAACATAAATGAGGAGGAAATTCAGAAAAAATCTCAAGAAATTGAGCAACAAGCTGTTAGTGAAATTTTTCATAATATTTTTTATTTGGTTCTTCATTCAAGATAATATTTTTATTCCCAAAGCCAGTTGGTAAGCCATTTGATTTCTGTGCAGATATCCTAGGTTTGATCCCTAGCAGAGGAGAAATTTATTGAAATTCTTTTCTGGACTGGTAACACTGTTTAGTTGGAAGAAACTGCTGCATGACAATAAACTCGCCATATGCGTGGAGTGGGAGAAAGTGCTTAATTTTACTATTAATATTGTGAAAGTATGAAAAATTTTATTTGTGCTGTGGATGTCTATTTTGAACTTTGCATTGTTTGAAAAATCTCTCTGTCATAGTTTCCACTGAACCAAGTTTTGAAAGGGATTTTTACAATTATTATCGCATGTTTTAAAACATGTTTTATTCAACTTGAATGCACCTCGTTGACCATTTTCTGATTTCTAAGATTTGACTATCTCAGAGTAGAATTTTAAACTAGCAGTTTTAAATCACAATGTTCCAGCTTCTATACATGGATATAAAATATATAAAAGACCTTTTTTTTCTGTTAATTATACACAGTAAATGATGATAATTATATTTAGTTTTATGTATGATACATACGTAAAAAAGTTTTTGGTAATAATGAATATGTCCTTGTAACAAGCGTATTATGTACATCCTTGTATATTCCATAAATTAAATTATGGGGAACGAAATCAGTAAAGGTGAGATTCAAAATCCCGATCTCTAGATTACTAATCCAGCGCTCTAGTCCCTCTGCTATTGACCCATCTGAAGTTAATTTTATAACATGTACTATTTGTATTGTACCTATAGATTTCATGATGATTTTTATTTGTTTTTAGACCAACTACACCAGTGAGCTGAATAACTTATTTGCCAAAATTGATGAACGAAGAAGAGTAAGATATGCGCATTAGTTTTTTTCCTGAATTTTGATGTATATTTTACACAATTCATTACCACATTGTAGATCTGTCCTTAAAACACAAGTTTTACATGCGCTTATTTTAGACTTTTATGTTGTAAATTCATTAAATCTAATAATATAATTTAATGATTCGGCGGATACTTTGTGGTAATTAATAATAACCATATTTGAATTATAATATAAAACTAGCTATAAACCACTTATTTTTATGAGTCACTTTGCAACATGTTTTGGAAGCGCTGTCCTTCCATCGAAACAAAAACATCCCCATCAAAAACAAAAAAAACTACACAATACTCCCCTCCCCCCACCAACCCAACCAACCCTCAACCGCCACCTCTCTCAACTCACTTCACAGACAGATAAAAACACGCAAATTTAACAAGTAGTCTCGACACGTCGGTCGATGGAAGGACAGCGCTTCTGAAACATGTCGCGAAGTGACTCACAAAAATAAGTGGTTTATAGTTTTATATTATAATTCAAATATGGTCATTAAATCTACATTGTATTACATGAAACAAATTCAGCGTTGCATTGCAAATTAACTAATTTATAAATTACTTAAGCATTTCAATGTTGAGACATACGTAATTTTTACGCAGTCTTATTGCTGTATGTTTTTTTATGCTGTTTATTTCAGGTTATGTTATAAACTATATCAATTTTGTTTTGTACTTGCAGAAACGTGATGTTCCTGACTATCTATGTGGAAAGATTAGCTTTGAAATACTAAATGAACCTGTGATAACTCCTAGTGGAATTACTTATGAACGAAAAGATATTGAAGAACATCTACAGGTATTGGTGTTGTTTACTTTATTTTGTTATAAGTTTATGTAAGTACATAGGTAATATCCAATTCCCACAATAATAAAAGTATTTCTATATAAAAAAAATACAATTACACTATCAGACAAAATCTGTTTAGTTTTTCTCCATATTCCATCTTCTAACCTGTCACACCAAGTTTAGCAAGATTGCTTTTCTATTCCCTGGCAGAAGTATTAATTAAGTAATGAATGGAATTTGCACTGGTTCAATAGAAAAAATCTAAATATTACTTTATATTAATTTAGTACCTACATTAATGATTATGGATTTGATATAATATGTCCTATGGATTTGATGTATGGAAAATATAACAAAGTTTTGTTTATTTTTGTTTTGCAGCGAGTCGGCCATTTTGATCCCGTTACTCGCGTGAAGTTAACCGCAGACCAGTTGATTCCAAATTTTACAATGAAGGAAGTTGTCGACGCTTTCATTCAAGAAAACGAATGGGCTCTGGATTATTAGGAAAAAATAACTATTCATAAATATTTTCATAAGTGTCATTTTTCCATGGTTAAGTGTTATTTGGGAATTATATATAATATGTATATCCATAATACTCAATATGTCATCATAATGAGTGTTTACTATTTTATAAATTTTAATATAAATCCTAATTAGTCAAGCTATCTTTATTTATGGTGAAATCAATTCAGTTTTATAAATATTTCAGTTTCATTCTGTTACATGTCATACTCTTTATCATAATCAATTCGTAGTGACCGACCGAAGGTCAGATTTTGGCCGAAGCTGAAGTCGAAGGTGTTACTACTAAGAAATTTTTGATAATAATGTTTATAAATCATAAGAATATTGATGCAAATCGTAGAGTTATTGTTATGACTAACACTGCGACCAGATTTTTAACTGTTAATTCAATTCAATTTAGCCAAATTTGCAAGCGTTCATATATGCTATTCAGTTTTTACTGTTTTTAGCAGCTTATAGAAAACTTTGGTCGGACACTTTTAAATTGTCTGTATATTTATCTTTATTCTCAACGGGTATCAGGTAGAAAGTGCACACTGTGAGTTTCGTCGTTATGTATGTATCGCGTAGGTCATACGGATTATCCTTTTTGTGTCCTCTCTACAACCCAAACTATAAGTCCGATCGACTTCATATTAACATCATATGTGTAAAGTGCACAGACCTAGATCTGATTAGTTTTCCATAGACAACTTTTGATTTCTTCTCTATGAATTCATCATTTACGTTGTTTTTTTTTTGTCCTCTCTGCAGCCCAAACTATAAGTCCAATTGACTTCATATTGATATCATATATTGTCAATTATTTATAATATAAACTTAACGTAGTTTACACCACTTAACTATGAGTACTAACTTCTACCGGTTTCAAAAACTTTAAATGTTTTCTTCTTCAGGAAGACTTCCTGAAGAAGAAAACATTTAAAGTTTTTGAAACCGGTAGAAGTTAGTACTCATAGTTAAGTGGTGTAAACTAGGTTAAGTTTATATTATAAATAATTTATAATGTCGCCACAAAGTTATTTTCCTAACATTAACGATATTCATATATTGTCGCTCGGCGTTCAATAGCGTAACAATAGCAAGATTTTACAGGAGGCCGAATAAACTGAATAAAAGTTACGGCATCACTTCTAACTAGAAAATAAAAATGTAATGCATTTTTTATCTTAATGAATATCATTATAAATTTTAAATTATTATAAAATAATTGGCCTGGTCACGCTGGTGTCACTTTCGCAGATTTTACAAACTTTATTTGGTCACATGTTGTTACATTCGCTGTTTTGAACTAGGTAATGTAAATTAAAAAAAGATTGATTTAGTAGAATATAATCTTTATTGAAAAAGGAAAATATGAGTAACAAGTTTTTTTTAAAAGTAAACTATATTGACTTCTACAACAAAATCTTAAAAAGTAAACATTATTGACTACAACAACAAGAAAGTTGGCTAATCATCACTGTAGGTTAAATTTTCATAAAATCTTTGACAATCTTGAGGTAAAAATATTTTCAGATCTTTTAGGTGTTTAAATTACTGTTTTTTTTTATGCGCAAAGGTCCAGAGTGCAGGTTAGGAAATTAAATGTTGGATGGTAGTGAGCGAGGTCTTTTAGGCAAATCTTCATAACCTTTATTTTCGTCGTGCGTTAATTTAAATTGAATTTTACCTTGGGCTGTACAACAAATCTTTGATATCTGTAACAACGCATGTTTTCTGATTTTGAATAATCTTTAAAAAAATTCGAAAGATACAAATTTGATTTGATATGGGAAAGGTTTATTTCTTGCTTCCAGAGTTACTTGTCCATATTGACTGGGCAGGTGAATTTCCCTATTTTTGAGTTTTCGCTCTATGCTCCATATACTCCATCTGAGTGTGACCTTTAACCAAATACTTTGCCAAAAAATTGCTCGATTGTGGTGTTGGTTTTTACGGCTAAATCCAGCAGAGCATTTGATGCAACTGCATTCCTATTTTGGTAGGTGCAGCCGTCGGAGTAGATAACTATGGGAAGTGGTTTTTCTGCGATATATTCAGACAGTATATCGATGAGGAAGCTAGCAAATGTTGATGCGGTTAAATCCGAATCTACTTCTGAAAACCAATAACATCTCACTTGGTGGTTGGGTAAATTATATACTGTGTAGTTATATACACACAATTTCCTTTTGTAGTACATCCCACTAGCCCTGAGATATGGAGCCAGTTTTACAGCTTGCAAGTCATCTGTAAACGTATGACATTTACCATCCAATGCCTGCTGTTTGTCCTTTTCTTTCAAACTCCTTTCTATATCCTTCTCTTTTATGTGCGTATCATATAGATGTTGTTCTAAATTTCCAACATTGTACCGACTGCAGATATCACAAAGATCTTTTTTGGGCTGAAAAATCCCAATCCTCATATTTTTAAAGGCTTTGTTAAATGTCTTCTTGCTGACACTAATTTGCCTTTGCTCCTGCATGTTTTCTTTATAAATCAAATACAAATGGTTGAAGTTTTGTACTATGGGTTCAAGATAAAGTTTTTTTGTAGATTTTCTGCAGTAGTGGGATGGTATATTAGGTAAATAATCAATAAATCTAATAACATTTTCGTGTTAAAGATTTTTTTTGAAGACTGTATGTTCATTGATAACATATTTTTTATATTACTATTGTTGACTGTTGTTGTTTATTTTTTTTAAGTTGATTGCTTTATTTTTCACTTAATTTATTTTCAATTAAGAAATATTTAATTTCTTGAAACTAATGTTTTAAAATTTTTGTTTTACTTATAAATCCTTCCATCCAAAATGTACCTAATCAATGTAAATATTTTTGTTACGAATTTCATATTTTATGCAAAAACAAAAATAATTGAAATATTTGATTATTAGCATTTATTATGCAAAGAATATCTCATACCATTTACTCTTATTCCTCTGAATGTTTATATTTTTAAATATTTTATGATAAAGACTATGTGCAATGTATTACAAGCTACAACAGGGGTGTCGTTAATTGAACAATGTCTAACCTTCTTTTTTTACACACTTTTGTTTAAATTCACCCGTCTGGAATTTTGCAATTGATTTTTAACTAACTTCCCGATCAGTTAGAGCTCTGAAACTTTCTGAATTTGTGTGTTCCACAAATTGATGACAATGAATGTTTCCAGCTTGGTTTATTTAATATTTTGATTAAATTGAACAATTTTATATTTCATACAAACTTAGGGTAATTGTTTGAGTACCATTTTTATTGTATCACAATACATTGTGTCCCGAATGCAGAGTCCAACCTGAATACTAAATTCTAAATACTAACCATGTTTTCATTGCACTGTCCCTCACTTGAGTTAAGAGATCACGTGGCTTCCTAACTAGAGGATGGTACGAAGTTTTTATATGAGAATTGCATTGCAGAGACATATCTAATTACTTAGCGCATGCGCGATGGTGTAATCTAACATTTGTAACTGTCAAATAGTAGAGTTGATCACGAGGAAGCTTACGAGTGGTTTAATACTAAAATACGAAATGTTTTCGATGGATGATGATTTTAGCGTCTTCGTCAAATGTGTATTTGGTAATTTTGTCAAATCAAATCCCACACAGAGTATTGAGCAATCTATAAAAATAATATAAAACTATCTATTCTTTTAAATAAAAATCAATAATATTGTAGTTTAAATATACCATTATTGCATAAAAACACTTAATAAACATAAAATTACTAAATAAAAATACAGTGCGTCTAATAATTTGGCCAGGGACTGTAAGTGTAAACAATCTATGGATTGAGAAATATCTTTTATTCCTTCATTTCAACGCGAAGAATACTTTGAAAAGTGTCCTCAAGTTTTTTTTTGGAATACTTGTATCTATATTATTTGTTCCTACATCTCACACTGACACCACTGACACATTGTCTCTGGTTTATTAGAAACAAGAAATATCTTAGCAATTGATATTTACATAATACTACTTTCTGGTAGTTGTACGTAAACATAATGTTTTATAATATTATAGTTAAGTATCCAGTTTTTATATTTTGTTTAATTCTAAGATAATTTTTTTACATAATGTTTAGTTTAAAACAGGGCTGGGTAAACTTTTGGGACAAAGGACCAGATTCAGAAATTCAATGTGAACGATGGTAGGCAAAAGTAAAATACTAACTTTCCTCAATGTTAAAAATAATGGTAATTGTTTACAAGTCCTGTCCCTCGACGATTGCATATCCCGATTGTTTATCAATAAGAAGATAAACTCGTATGGGTAATGCCCAGTAACTTTGTTGGTAACACACTGGAAAAGGTAACACACATAGAATGTAAAGGATAGTTCACACATATAAGTAAATTTTATTATTTATTTATTTATTTATGCTGCTGCTGTAAAGTTTACTTATTCTTTCTTTTTTTTACATTTTTCTTAATTTTAATAAAATCGAGGTATTTTACGTACATTTACACGACCGACACTGACAAACTTTTTTGTCAATTATTAAATATCATTAAAACATTAACGCCTGTTTTCTCCAAGGTTCCTTAGTAAAAAAATAAAATAACCAAATTTAAATTAAAAAACCTTGTGTCGCATACTAGACTCTGTCTATACCTCTACCGGTTTCGGAGAATACCACTCCATCCTCTGGAGTTCTCTTACAAACTAACTGTGCTAACATTAAAATTAAAAATTATGGAGGATTGGAAGGTTGTGCGGGGGAAGGGAGGGGGTGGGTAACTGTATATTATTATTATGGGTATGGTCAAATGTTTTTGGAAATATGTTTAAAATTGGGCTACCTGCGATGTTTGTGTTGAGGTATCGACAGAGTTTAGTATGCGACGTAAACATTATTCATTTTAATTTTGTTGTTATCGTTAATATGGCATACAAATCAAGTTTTCATAATAATTATAAAAGTAAAAAATAAAATGTTTGTACCACTAAGTGCAAAATTGCACTTCCCCAAACAATCTTAGCCTCGTTTAGTGACGTCCATGCTTAAAATTTGGAGTGGCGGTTTCTCGTCTCTCGTGAGCGCTCACGTCACTTATGTACACTAATGCAAATATACTGATGAGATCAACGTAATACTTTTTTTCAAACAATTTCAAAAACTTTTTCAATATTTGATTGATATTTTAATAAAAGAAAGAAGATAAATTATGTGTTCTTGATTTTTATATATTTTTATATAATTTAACTTGAGTTCGTATTCCTATACACCGAAAATATAAGGCGACTTTAGCCTAGGGCTCAATTAAGAATGTTGGTTTTTAGTTGGTGAAATGCAAATTCATTAAGTGATGCACTCAAGGATTTAAGTCTAGAATGGATTAAGTTGATGGTTGGTTTTGAGGGACCTGGGTAAATCGGGTGTAAGTTATTTATGCTTAAAATTCAATATCTCACTCCAGGAAATCTATTTCAGGTACCGAAAAAAATAAACTCTTTTTGAGATTTGTTTCGGCCTCTTTATCTTTTCGATAATGTCATCCCAACAATAGAGTAGTTCATCATTTCTTTCAGGCCACTTCCATGATTTTAAAGTATTTTCCATTGCAGAAATCAAGACACCTCCCTCATTCATTGATAGTAGGTATAAATCCTGGATATAGCCTCCCTTCGTATTTAAAAATTACGAAAGATTCCTCACATAAGTTTTCCACTGTGTTCTTACAATCTGTAGTAGATAACTTAGTAGATCCAGAAGCTACTAAGTTATGCTGCTTTATGCAGAGACATTCACAATATTCGTTTAGATCCGAACAGAAGCAACTTAGCTCTCAATATGCAATCACATTCTTAGTGGTGGTATTCCTTATTTGGTGTAATGCCATAGTTCCTGGAATTGGAACCAATTCATAATTTTTTTCTTGGATTGCTGTTTCAGGTATATAAAACAATTTTATTTTTGATTCTGACTCACTCAGGACAGTAAAAGCTGTATGTGCATCAGGAATGTCTGTGCCATAAGCCACTTTTGTATCCAGACTCCTTTTTATGGCGCCTCCGACACCATCTGCAGGACATTTGCCATGACTAGCTTCGAAAAAATTCCATGTTGAGTTAGGAAATGCTAATTTTTTTGTTGTTTCCATGAAAAAGTAAAAGTTTTTTTGTTCCTGCCCCCCTAGACAACATGCCATTAAAGCTAAGCGTTATATCGCTAAGCGATAGAAATGTATGAAATTTGTGGCTGTCACGTGTTGTCATAGCGACCAATTTCATACATTTACTATCGCTTGGCGATATAACGCTTAGCTTAAATGACACGTTGTCTAGGCCCCCTGTATTGTGATGTTGGGCCATCGGAAAAGAAATGAATAGCGGTAATCTTAGGAAAATCTTTTGTAATTAAATTTAAGATTGGTTCGAGATGGGCCCAAATGGCTTCTGGTCCGTGATAAGTATTTGATGAAATTGTCGCAAATGTGATGGAATATTTTGCTTTGATATATAATATTCCTGTGTGCAGTGTGATTTGGACTTTCGAAGCACCAAAATGCATAACCTGTGCTTCAGTTGCTATCTTGCAAGAGTAGTTTTCTGAAAAGTCTACGTGAATAGCAACACGCTTGTCATCTAAAGAATTCACACAGTTTTGATGCGTTTTGTATTGATGACGAATATTATACCAATGTTTCTTAAATTTAATTGACTACTGTTAAATTTGAAATCAAGTCTTTCATGGTGCCCATCTTGATCATTTTTGTCATCCTTTTAGTCTATTTAACCATTTTATGTTTGTCAAGATATTCTTTGTCCTTACTGCTCCATTCACTCCAAGAAATTACGTCTTTTAAATTAGTCTCCTCAATATAAATCTTGTTTGTCTTATTTTTACAAGCTGCACATTCATTATAGGCACAATCTTTTGAGTTTACATTACACATTATTTCGGCAGGCAAATCATTATAGCACTT
The DNA here is from genome assembly GCA_963576475.1 of Molanna angustata. Lineage (NCBI taxonomy): Eukaryota > Metazoa > Arthropoda > Insecta > Trichoptera > Molannidae > Molanna > Molanna angustata. The sequence goes on from OY754965.1 coordinate 10,761,530, forward strand.
TATATCTGTCAAATTCAATTGGTAAAGTTTTTTAAGTTGCATATCTAGATTTTCATGCTTAGAGCATGCGCATGTGTCTCGATTCATTATTTTTGGAGGCAGTACAAAAAATGGACTATGTTTTTTAAAAGTTGTGTATGAAAGTGATCCATTTTATATACCTACTTTTTACGTAACGTCGTTGCTGCTGAAACTTTAAAAGTTTTATATTCTTTTTTCTCAGAAGTGATTCTGCTGACATTGTCTCTAACGTAAAAGGAATGAAGTGATTGTAAAGCATCTAATCTGCGCTTCTTTATGCAACTTACCTGCCTTATATTACCTTTTAAGCCTAAATATCCAGGATTACATGAAAATTCTTCGAAACACAATTGTTCGAATGCGCAATTGTACGAATAACAATTTTTCGAAAATCAGTTATCAGAATGACAATTGTCCGAAAGCAAATTATTCGAACTAACATTTGTTGGAAAACCAATTAACCGAATTTAATATATTTTTGTGTCATTATGTTGCCTCCTTTGACATATTTGTTGCCAGTAAAATATATTCGATGAAGACTATTATTACTTGTTGTATTATTGTTGGGTACCTACGTATGTTTGCACATTTTTAATAACTGATGTTTGACAGCGCGGGATAGCCTAGTTTGTACACCAGTTTATGTTTATCTAGTATTCACACAAATCTAGTTATTTTATTTTAATATTATAGTTACTTTTTTAAATATATAATGCCACTGGCTCACGCCAGTCTCAATTATAACTACAAACAAACCTAACCAACCTATTTTTACCAAAGTTTTGTAGGTTTAGGTTTAAAAAATAGGTGTACATCCTAGGATATCTGACAGCGCGGTGCTTCGCCATGTTGTTTTTTCATAGATTTTTATTATACATAATATACTATGTAGATGTAGTACTCCGTGCAAAAAGTGAGTCATTTGTTTTCGATTCATACAAAATTTACTAACTACGACATCTAGTATATTATAATAAAAATCTATGGTTTATTCCTCTCACAATACTACCAACATGACGTCATAAAAATTCGAACAATTGTAAATTCTGATAATTGTGTGTTCGGAAAATTGTTTTTCGAAAAAATGTGATTCGAATAATTGCCATTCGTAAAATTGATTTTCGTAAAATTGAGCATTCGAATAGTTGTTTTTCGAATAATTTTCCTGTCACCAATATCCAGCAAATTTACCTTTAAGCTTGTATTTTTTGATAGTATCACTTTCTATTACATAACACGTTTTTTTTCAACATTATGCGCTTGGTTGTATTTATCTTTTATGGCCGAAACCAAAACATTGTGTTCAAAAATTTGCCTTTTTACCCATTATTTTTGAGTTTCAGGTATATCGGCTAAATAGTCCTGAACTAAAGTATTGTAAGCGGTGTCATTATTTCTTTTTCAGGAGACTTTGTAGTAATAATTATTGGATCTTGCAATTCTTTGATATTTTCTTCTAAACATTTAATTTTTCGCCCATAGTGTTTCAATTTCTGTTGCAACACTTTTATCTTTTTCTTAGAGATCAGTAGCTGTTTTTTGATACCCAAATTTTCATAGTACATTACATTGTATCTTGATTTTTGTTGAATATCAAATGTATTTGCACTTCACTATGAACAATATTAGAGCTTTGAAGTGGCATATTTGAGTTTAGTTTCCTTTTCTTTGTTTTTCTCCATTGTTGATGCATTTGAGTTGCTTCTTCCTCATTACACTCAGATACTCTTTTCTGGTTATGTTTTGTTCGTTCAGCATTTTTCTTTTTCTTTTCTCCAAACCTCTCAGGATTATTTGCTTTTAGTTTATCGTGATATCTGCGTTGCTTTTCAGCAGCAGTTAATGGCATCTGAAAAATAAATTATATAAACTATAAAATAAGTCAAAACAGCACGAAATATAAATTATTATTATTATACCTATATTTTTTATTAAGCTCTCCTAAACAGCAAAAACTTGACACCGCCCTTCAAACTAGTGGAGTGACTATAAATCTTCATCTTTGGTGTCAGCAACGCATTTAAATAATTTTCTGCCAGTGCCTAGCAATGTCAATAGCACAATCATTGCCCACCATAAGATTGTGCATGGTGCAGTTGACTGGACTTGAGGGGCAGCTGTACAGATGTGCTGTGGTATGCTGTTCTCCACAGTCACATGTCGTTGGTATTCCCTGTTGCAGGAAGCCCCATGTAGACAGGTTATCCAACGTTCTCCCAACGCCCGCCCGGAGTCTGTTTAGTGACTTCCACGTACGCCACTCCACGTTGTGGCCTGGGGGAAGACTCTCCTTAGGGCAGACGAAGTTATCGGGGGCTTCTTGCTGCCATAGACGGAGCCTTTCCTGCTCAGCGTGAGATGGAAGTGGCTACATTGACGTCAGGAAATTTTTGCGTGGTCTTAGTCTTACGTCAGGGGGGGCGTGGTCATATCGAGAGTGAGTAGAAAGGGTTCTGCTTTGTGCATTTCCATCCGGCATATAACATTGCGCCTTATGTGTGGTGGAGCGATACCCGCAAGAGGATACAGTTTCTTGACTGCAGTAGGCTTAAGACATCCTGTGATGATTCGGCAGGTATAATTTAAAGCAGTGTCCACTTGTTTGCAGTGGGCAGAACGTCCCCAGACTGGTGCCGCATACTTCCCAGTGGAAAAACAAAGCGCCATGGCTGAGGTGCAGAGCAGGATGGTTGGGCACCCCAGTCATCATCAGCAATGGCGCTACAGCCCGGTGCGAGCCTTGGCCTCCTCAAGAAACTGCCTCCATCCCGCCCTGTCGACAGCAAGTCTCCTCCAGTTTGTCTGTCCGATCGCTCTTATATTGCCCTCGATGTCGTCCAGCCATCTCATCCTAGGTCTCCCTCTGCTTCTTCTTCCTTCAGGACAGGTGTCCAATACTTTCTTTGGGACCCGGTTATCCTCCATTCTACAAACGTGTCCGAGCCAACGTAGACGTTGTATTTTGATGTATTGGACAACGTTTGGTTCGCCATACATTATTTCTAGCTCGTGGTTAAACCGGATCCTCCAAGATCCTCCTTCACAGGTAGGACCAAATATTTTGCGAAGTATTTTCCTTTCGAACACCAACAATGCATTTTCGTCCTTCTTGGTCAATGTCCAGCATTCTGATGCATATGTCATGACCGGTCTAAGAAGAGTTTTGTAAATGAGGGTTTTTGTTTTACGAGAGATGAGTCGTGACCTTAAGTGCTTTAGCAGGCCATAATAGCATCTATTTGCCGCGGCAAGTCTTGCCCTTATTTCCGCACTGGTGTTGTTGTTCGCTGTAACAAGAGATCCCAGGTATGTGAATGATTCAACGGCTTCTAGCTGATGGGTTCCCCCTGATATTGACTCGTTTCTTACGGTGATGCTATTCAGTGATGCTTTTCTTGTTGCCATGTATTTTGTCTTTGAAGCGTTGATCTTTAGACCCATGTTATTGGCTGCAGACTCAAGTCTCAAGAAGTTATCCTTCATGCAAGGCAACGTTCTAGATATAATATCGATATCGTCTGCATATGCAAGTAATTGACTCGACTTTCTGAAAATTGTTCCTGTTGTCTCTATGCCTGAGTCTCTAACAGCTCTTTCCAGGACAATATTAAATAACAAGCATGCCAATGCATCGCCTTGTCGGAGCCCTCTATATGTTGTGAACTGTTCCGAGGTGCTACACTGTATTTTTACACTGCAGTATGTATTGGACATGGTCATTCCGACAAGGCGCACAAGTTTAGGGGGGATGGCCAACTCCATCATTGCCTCGTGGAGCTTAATTCTGTTGACACTGTCATATGCAGCCTTGAAGTCCACAAACAGGTGATGTGTTTCAACATTATGCTCCAGCGTTTTTTCGAGTATCTGCCGCAGTGTGAATATTTGGTCAATGGTTGACCTACCTGGTCGGAATCCACTCTGATATTGTCCCACCATTTCCTCCACAAATGGGAGTAATCTCGTGAATAGGATTCCAGCAAGTACTTTGTATGCTGTGCACAACAGTGTGATACCTCGGAAGTTTGAGCAGTTCAGAGCATCCCCTTTCTTATGCAAGGGACAGATCAGGCCATTATCCCAGTCTCTTGGCATTATTTCGGCTTCCCATATTTTATGGATGATTTGATGAAGACTTGAAGCTGCCCTGCTGCCACCATATTTTAATAGTTCAGATGGTATATCATCGCAGCCTGGAGACTTATTATTTTTAAGACATTTACACCCACTGGGCACCCCAGTGGGTGTTGGTTAATATGCGTATGAGGTTATTACGTGTTGATACCTTTTGCTTTGTATTGATGCAATGTTTTTTGAAAGTCAGTGTATGGTCCAAAGTTACGCCAAGAAACTTGGGTGTGTCGCATTATTCCTTATTTTCCCACTTTAAATTAAGTTTTCTGCCTGCATCCATGTTTCTCAGATGGAAACAGCAGACTTGCGTTTTGGAGGGATTGGGCCTAAGGTGGTTTTCTTTGTAGAAAAGCGACATTGCACTAAGTCCTTGAGTAAGTACCTCCTCGACTTTTTTGAATGTTGTTGCCTGAGCTGCCAGGCCTAAGTCATCGGCATAGATAAAAGATGTGTCTGGTGGTGTGGGCTGGTCGTTGGTATATATATTGAAAAGTGTGGGCGCTAAGACACTGCCTTGTGGCAAACCGTTTTTAATGGTTTTGCCCTCTGCTATTTTTTCCTTAGAACTGTATGCGGAATTTCCGGTTTTGTAGCATTGCAGTAATCAATTTTGTGAATAGATAGTCTTTTGCTATATGATATATCTTCTTGGTGAGAATCTGGTGGATGACTGTGTCGTAGGCGGCTGTCAGGTCAACGAATGCAACACCTGTTATTTTCTTTGTTTCAAACCCATTTTTGATATGCTGGGTTATGGTCAGTATCTGCCCTGTGCATGATTTGCCGGGTCGGAAACCTGCCTGTTGAGGGATCATTTTTGGTTCAATTAAGTGTGTGAGTCGATTTAGAATTATGCCTTCCAGGATCTTGAATAGGTGGCAGTGAGATTGGGCGGTAGCTTTTGGCTTCATCAAGGTTTTTCCTGGCTTGAGAATTGCTATAACCCGAGATTTCCTCCAAATTTTGGGGAGCTGACTTCTAGATCTGCTGTTATTAAACATTTCTAAGAGTCATTGTTTGACTCGAGGGCCAAAGGCCAAAGTGTTTGATTTGCTCCATGCATATATCATCCAATCCTGCTGCCTTCCCATCTTTTGCTGACTTTAAGGTATACTCTATTTCAGGTATTACGAAAGGTTCAGAGAGATCATTGGTTTCAGTGGAAATATTTCTGACGTATTTTCGTTTCTCTTTCTTTAATGAAGACATTGAGGAGCAGTTGGTGGGCTATTTGGTTTGCGGTAGTTGCTGCATGTTTCACAGGTGCATTTGGTTCGTTATCTAGCTTTTGGAGGAGTCTCCAGGCTTTTTAGCTATTCATTGTGAGATCGAGCTCTTAGACCACTGAGATCCAACGTTCACGTCTATTTTTTGCCACTGCAGCTGTTAGAATATTGCCTAGATATATGGTTTCACCCATGAACGGACAGGATTCGAAACAGTCTGCGTACTCATCGATGAGATGTACTACCTCAGGTGGTAGACCAGGAATGTAATTAGTGCGACATCCTCTGGGGATGTGGGCTCTTGTGCATCTCTTAACAGTATCAGTCGGCGCATCACATATGTATTACATATCGGTTTGTCACTAAAATTTATACTGCATTAAAATTTATATCATTTGTTAAAATTTAAAATATCTGCTTCATAATAATGGAAAGAAAAAGAATGTTTGTTTACAGAAAGTAATTAATAAAAAAAAATAATAATACAAAAATAAAAAAAAATTGGTATAAGTAAGTATACTTATATTTAACTTTGTTATCGATATTAATTTAAAATAATAAAATTGCAGGTCGGTTATCACAAATGAAATATTACTATCCGTATCAATTTTTCATAATGTGAACTAAGCTTTGTGTAACCAAACGGTAACACACTGGAAAATATTATAATATGGTATTCTAGACTGCAATGCGATTTTTTGAGGTATATTTTGAATTATACATTTTTACCTCTTTAAGGTATCAGTTAAATTAAGTTACGTTTTTTTACTATTATTTTCCCTTAAACAAATCTTAGATATTTTTTCCAAAGTTTTCTTAAATCTGAAAATTAAAATGATTATAACATTTAATTTATACATAAAATATCTTCCATTTTAAGCTTAGCGTCCACATAGGTACTATGGAATGAATTTTTGTTTCCTAGCAACGGCGTCAATGTGATCCGATGCAGTGCTCCGTACGATGTATTTACATTGCATTTGTATGAATTAAAATACTTAAATCTATCTGATGTGGTCCGTCTGATCTGTACACTGCGCCTTATGTGGACGCTAATCTTAAAGAACCTTAGTTTCATATGTATTGTACCTAGTCTATTTAATGTAATTCACATCTTCGTATAAGAACATAGATTTTTATGACTGAATTGAAACAAAAATAATAATTATCTTTTATTTTGAAATATATTTTGTAAATATGTAAGAATTGTGTCCTTTAATTTTATGCCCTTTTAATAAAATATATTCAAGTATTACTTCAGTGTATTTCATTTAAAGTCACATTCACATGCTTCAGTTTTCACCGTTTTGTTGAGTAATTGTAGACAGTAAATTGTCTTATAATAATTTAAATAACATACTAATAATAGTAAATTAGTAATATTACTTCATTTTACTGGAGAATGGCAGCTGAGAATCGACGGAATTGGATACATAAGTTGAAGGATGCTCCATCGACACCAGTAACGCCATCGAATAAGAAGATTGCTCCATTTTATTATTATACTTAGGTATTTAGAAATTATATCAGATATTTAAAATACACAAGCAAGTTCTTTGACTTCTCCGCTGATATCCCAGGTTTGATTTAGAACTTGGAAGACAATAGTTTATCACACATTTCTTGGTTTTGTAATAGAGTTTAAACCATAGGTGTATAATTTAAACATTTATTGCTGTTATCCAACTGTCGATTCATTCAAGAGAATGAAATTCTTTTGAAGGAAGAAGCAGTTTAAATCCAAGACGCGTGTATGGAGGAACATTTTGTATGGCATAGTGTACTTTTTGCATGCTAAAAATACCAACTTAGAGGCTTCGCAGCATATATGTTCCTATACATGGATTTACCCAGAATTCGGAGTCATCATCATCATCCTCAGCGTTACAACCCTTGATGGGTCCTAGCTGCCTCCAAGAATCTTCTCCAAACTGCTCTATTGTTGGCTGCCACTTTCCAGTTCTGCTACCCCATTGCCCGACAATTCGCGACAATGCCGTCCAACCATCGTAGCTTAGGTCTCCCTACGCTTCTTCTACCAGTTGGGTTTTTAGTCAACACCCTTTTTGGGAGCTCCAGATCATCCATACGGTGTACATGACCCAGCCAGCATAGTCTGCTAATCTTAATAAACTTGACCACACTGATGTCCTGGTAAAGATCATAGAGCTCAGTGTTGTATCTCTTATGCCATGTTTGACCATCATTAATTGGTCCATGTATTCTGCGTAAGATTTTTCTTTCAAAGGCGTCAAGTCTGTTTTCATCGTGCTTGGTTAATGTCCAAGTCTCCGAGGCATACGTTAAGACTGGTCTAACTAGTGTCTTGTATAGTGTGGCTTTAGTTTTTCTGGACAATAGGCGTGATTTCAATTGTCCAATGAGACCAAAGTAATTCCAATGCTATGTTGAACAAAAGGCATGCCAGGGCATCTCCTTGTCTTAAGCCGTTGTATGATCTAAAGCTATCGGATATGTCTGATTGTATTTTAATCTGAGAAAATACTTCAGACATTGTTAATCTCACCATATTGGTCAGTTTTGTTGGCATATCAAGATAATTCATTGCCGAGTAGAGTTGCTCTCTGTTTATGCTGTCATAAGCCCGCCTTAAAATCCACAAACAGGTGATGTGTGTCGATGTTGAATTCATGTGTCTTCTGTAATATCTGTCTTAAAACGAATATTTGGTCAACGCAAGATTTCCCACTCCGAAATCCAGTCTGGTAGCATCCCAACTTTCTCTCTACAAATGGTTCAAGTCTCTGAAATATAATGTTTGACAAGACCTTATATGCCGTGTTTAGTAGAGTTATCTCCCTGTAATTACTACATAACATCTGGTCTCCCTTTTTATGCAATGGGCAGATGAGTCCCTCATTCCATTCTTTCGGAATTGCCTCGGTTTCCCAGATAAGATGTACAAGTGTGCGCAAATGTTTGTGAAGATGTTCACCTCCATATTTAATTAGTTCACTCTGGATATTATCCTTGCCAGGGGATTTATTATTCTTTAGCTTTTTGATAGCATCTTTCACTTCTTGAAGTGTGGGTGCGCTTTGTGTCAGATCTTCGGTTGTGCTGTTGAGACTTGTTGATGTACTTGGCAGGCTGTGATCACCATTTAGAAGCGTGTCAAAGTGTTTAACCCATTGTGCAAGAATTTCCGTTTTTTCGGTTAGGATTATGCCATTATCGTTCTTGCACATATTACTACGCGGTTTGAATTCGTGTCGCATGGTATTTACCTTCTAGTAAAACACTCTGCTGTTATTGGCACTATAATGATCCTGTATCTGTTCAATTTGTTGCTTTATGAATGTTCTTTTCTTTCTTTTATGGGTTTTCTTTTCATCCCGTCTTAGCCGCTTATATTCCTCTGTGGTACCGCGAGTTCTGCTGCACTGGATCATTTTCTGATATGCAATATTCTTTCTATCAGTAGCAAGCTGACATTCTTCGTCAAACCATTCACCTCTCCTTACTGGTGTTTTAACTCCAATGGTGTCGTTAGCGCTTGATATTACAGCCTCTTTGCATTGTTGCCAATATTGGTCTACAGTGATTTCTAGATTATCATTGGAAGTGTTTATTGGTGGTAGTCGGTTCTGTATTTTTTCTCTGTATTGTTATTATATCAGATATTTAAAATACACAAGCAAGTTCTTTGACTTCTCCGCTGATGTCCCAGGTTTGATTTAGAACTTGGAAGACAATAGTTTATCACACATTTCTTGGTTTTGTAATAGAGTTTAAACATTTATTGCTGTTATCCAACTGTCGATTCATTCAAGAGAATGAAATTATTTTGAAGGAATAGGCAGTTTAAATCCAAGACGCGTGTATGAAGGAACATTTTGTATGGCGTAGTGTACTTTTTGCATGCTAAAAATACCAACTTAGAGGCTTTGCAGCATATATGTTCCTATACATGGATTTACCCAGAATTCGGAGTAGAACATTTTATGTGAGTTTTTGTGTCTGTGTGTGTGTGTGTGTGTCTGTCCCCCCCCTGGATTCACAAAGCCTAAAATTTCAGAATATACAGACAATTTTTAGGTATACAAAACTTTTATTCGTTCAAGTCAGGGGCTATTAACATTTTAATTTTTATAGCATTTGTCCACATATCTCAAAAATTATAAAAGCCAGAACGCTGAAATTTTGTACAAATATAGTCAAATATAGTATCTCGAAATGGATTTTGAAAAACAGTTCCAGGGTTTCTCAAACTGTTTTTATTCAGAAGCAAAAAATTGGCATGACAAATTTTTGTCTTTATTTCCATTTCTTTTAAAAATGCGGAAACATGTAAACTAGAGAATTTAATTTTCTATTAAAAATGTAGGTATACATTATAGTAATATATCTCGAATTTTTTTTAACAATTTTTATAAAAATTGAATTTAGTGACGATATTGCTTCATACAATTTGTATTGCAGTCGCCTATACACAATAATATATGTAAGAAGACTTGATACTTAATTTGATATTTAAATCTCCAAACATACATACATACCATCATGCTGTTTTCATATTCTGGGTAGAAAAAAGGACAGACCTCCATACTGTCCTATCTTGACATACATACCTACATGTGTTGTATAGAAAACAAAATATCCTAAAATATTCAATAATTTGGGTTTATGGGTTTATAGTTTGGTACATATTCTTCAACTATACATACTATCGCTATCGACAGTTGGGTCTCATGTGTTACATGCAACTAGTAACTTATTTAATATCACGCTGTGTCCCTATTTGGGATAGAGAACCAAATGCTAGGCTTGTCTTTCTTGATATACATCATCTATTACACATAATCATATTTTTCTGACTTCTTGTATTCACTTCTTTCATGATCCTATTACATTTATTAATATTTTTAATTAATAAAAGTAAAAAAAAACTTGTTTGGAATCAATTCCACTATTTATGACTACAACCCACAACCGGTTTCGTGCTAAGCACATTTTCAAGTAGTTGAACATTTTCAAGTAGTACTTAGCACGAAACTGGTTGTAGGTTGTAGTCTTAATAAATAGTGGATTTGATTCTAAACAAGTTTTTTTTTTACTTTTATTCATTAAAAATATTAACTAATTTAAATGGAATTCCATCAAGAACTGATGATCAAAAAGTTAAATCTAATCCTATTACTTACATGATCTTTCATGGTTGTACTTTCATATTTTTATCTGACCCTTACATCTCATTCCACTTTTTTGTCTTACGTACTTGTTTGATTTTCCTTAAATTTTCCTTATTTTCCTTATTTTCCTTAATTTTCCTTAATTTTCCTTAATTTGTCATTAAAAAATATTAAATAATCAATAAATTTTGTCTATGCGTACCCTTTGAGTTTTCTAATGATATAATGAATACATGTTGTGAACTTGTTAATTATTTATAATTTCTGTGTTTATGGGTTACCAATCATCACATATTGTTTAAATTGAAATAAATCTTTTTATTATTGTTGGCTAAAGACCACATTAAATTATTGATTTAACTTATTTTAAAATAAAATACATATTAAATATATTCATAGTTTCACAAGCATCACTGCATGGGTTTAAATAAAATACATATTAAATATATTGATAGTCTCACAAGCATCACTGCATGGGTTTAAATAAAATACATATTAAATATATTGATATTTTCACAAGCATCACTGCATGAGTTTAAATAAAATACATCTAAAGTAATAAAGCAATCAAAATGTTAGTGTCTGTGTGTATGTGTGTGTGTGTGTGTGTGTGTGTGTGTGTGTGTGTGTGTGTGTGTGTGTGTGTGTGTGAGGGTGTGTGTGTGTGTGTGTGTGTGTGTGTGTGTGTGTGTGTGTGTGTGTGTGTGTGTGTGTGTGTGTGTGTGTGTGTGTGTGTGTGTGTGTGTGTGTGTGTGTGTGTGTGTGTGTGTGTGTGTGTGTGTGTGTGTGTGTGTGTGTGTGTGTGTGTGTGTGTGTGTGTGTGTGTGTGTGTGTGTGTGTGTGTGTGTGTGTGTGTGTGTGTGTGTGTGTGTGTGTATATGTGTGTGTGTGTGTGTGTGTTTGTCTCACGCCGTCTGAAAAACCAAGAGCATCAAAAAATCTAATTTATGTGCAAACGTGTACCTGTATACCTGATGCAGTGTCACGCTAAAAATAATGCGATAAAAATGCTGAATTTTAAAAATATTTCAATAATTATTTTTTTCATACAAAATTTTCCAAGTCATGTCTGTCAAAAAAGTGTACATTTTGCACGCAAATATCTGTTAGTTTAAAAGTTAGAAGTACGTATTTACACGAAAAAAATATATTTTCAAGTATAACTTAGCGTTTAAGTGAAAAACATGGTGAATATTTTGTATAATTACAATGTTTAACTTATTTTTAAAGTAAGCGTTTTGTACATAAACGCCGCCATTTTAATATCTTTTCATATAATATTTCATTTTCCTACGGAATGAATATGTTCTTGAAAATAATAAACCTTTGAAATAAATGAAATTATGAAATAATAAAATGAAACACAAGACATTACAGCAAGTTTTAAGACGTATATTGTAAAAGTCTGTTAATTATTAGTAAAGATATAGGCATAATAAAATTGCATAATTTGTATATAATATTTGATATTTCGGACAATTTTCATTTTTATGGCATCGAACAAACCAATGTAGGTACCTACATATTATTCAAAAAATGTCTACAAAACATTTGATATTTTTTACATGTTCTATGGTTACTAGTGGTGCAAAGTTCGATATTTTTGTAAGATCCTGTCTTTTAAAATCGATTCATTAAATTTATGCGGATCATCAATTCGCTCTTCGATTCAATATGATTCAAATATAGCTATCCTTATCTATCGTACATAACATGTACGTAGTATGACAGAGAAAACAAAACCGATTCAAAATATGATATGCAAATGTAGGCGTTAAAATGTTTGCATTTCAATGTACTTAATGGTCAATATTGCTTAAATATTTTATGAACCATTATGAATTAGTCGTGAATCGAAGATCGCCTTCAAAATAGTATATTCAATTATAGACGTTACGTATTTGTTTTTCAAAGTATGTTGCGGTCAAAATTGCTTAACATATTTAAGAACCGCAATGAATTAGATTTTATGAACCATAATGAATTAGTTGTGAATCGATGATTGCCATGAGTCGGTATGTGTATCGCATTCTAACGATATATTTTATATGAGATAGAAAGTGTGAGAGTGATGTCCGGTTCATGAGCGGATCGTTGTGGCAACGTGAACCGTGAGTCACCGATTCAATTTAATGATCCGGTCAAATAATACGGATCACTCATTTTTCCCCGTCTCTAATGGTTACTACATACATATGGTTACGGACACATTCTGATATTCAAATAAAATTTGTTATAAATCGAATTCGAATTAATTTAGAACATCATTGTAGGTAGGTACCTACATACCTTATACTACTTAAAAACCAACAATATACTAATTTCGTATAGGAAAATTATTAAACTATCTTAGGTTAACTACAATACACATGTCATTCAATCTACAAACTATTTCCTATAGTGAAATTCTTCTTTTATTTAAGTAGACCTTTGGGTGATTTTTTATACAAGCTATTTCTTGGAGTTTAATTCTTCTTCCTCTTCTTTTGTGAAGTCATTTGGGACAGTTCATAAATAAACTATTTCCTATAGTCTAATTTTTCTTTTTCTTAATTTATGTAGACCTTGGGTGAGTTTTTATACAAATTATTTCCTATAGTCTAATACATCTTCTTCTTCTTCTTTTATGTAGCCCTTTGGGTGAGTTTTTATACAAACTTATTCCTATTATCTAATTCTTTTTCTTCTTATTTTATGTAGACCTCTGGGCCAGTTTTGATACCAACTATTTCTTTTAACGTAATTCTTCTTTTTCTAATTTTATGTAGACCTTTGTTGAATTTTTTATAAACTAACTTCCTATAGTCTAATTTTTCCTCTTTTATGTAGACCAAGGGAGAGTTTTCATACAAACTTTTCCTTTAGTCTAATTCTTCTTCATCTTCTTTTATGTTGACCTTTGCGTTAGTTTTTATACAATCTATTTCCTAACGTATAATTATTCTTCTAATATGTAGACTTTTGGGTCAGTTTTTATATGAACTACTTTCTATAGTCTAATTCTTCTTTTTCTTATTTTTTGTAGATCTTTTGGTTAGTTTTTATGCAAACTATTTCCTTTAGTCTAATTCTTCGTTTTCTTATTTAATGTAGACGTTGGGTGAATTTTATATAAAATATTTCCTATAGTTCAATTCATCTTCTTCTTCTTTTATGAAGACCATTTGGTCAGTTTTTTATATAATACATTTACTATTGTGTAATTCTTCTATTGCATCTTTTATGTAGACCATTGGGTCAGTTTTTATTACAAACTATTTGTTATAGTCTTATACTTATTCTTTTTTTTCATTTAGTCTTTTGGGTTAGTTTTAAGTCTTATAGTCTATTGTATAGAAATATTATAAACAACATGCACACTTGACGAAAATACATAAAACGAATGGGATGTGACCATCACTAGAATCTTCTCAATACTTTTTTTCAATCGAAATTTACACCATTTATTATATCAACATATATTGCTTAATTTTCAATAACTACATATTTGATTTTGATGACAATATAATTAAAAATCGGGGTTGTGGCCATTACTGGACTCTTCACAACGTTTATATTCAAATTAAAAACTATTTAAGTCTTCTTCTGTAATGTAGATCAGTTTTATTGTGCAAAAATATAATAATCTATAGGTATGCACACTTGACGAAAAATATAAAAACGAATGGGATGTGACCAACACTAGAATCTTTTCAGTAAGTACTTTTGTTTATTTAATTTTTAAGCCATTTCCCATCATCCAAAATTACTAAATATTTAAAACACATTTGCGTTCGATGACAATATATAAAAATAGGGGTTGTGGCCAAATCCAAACTCTTTACAACGTTGTCTCTTTATAATCAGTCATATTTAAAACCATTTACCATAGTCCAGTCGTGCAGAAATTGTATGTACCTACTTATATATAAAAACAAATGGGTTGTGGCCATCACTTGAACATTTTACATCGCTTAAACTCAATTAAATTTCAAACTCGCTACTCGCTACTCCCACCACCACCCGCTCCGCATATGGGGACTGTCAACGGCCCCTTCGCAGAACGCTAGAATGAATGACAAAAAAAACAATGCATGGCACGAAGAGTAGCTCATGGAGCCCTCTAGATTAGCAATCTCGGCACCATGGTGCAAAAAGAACAATCAACAAGTGCGAATTGAGATTCACACTTGCGGACTGTCGGTGACTTCAGATCCATATATATAGGGCATCAGAGAAGTGACCAAGATCTCTGGAAACAGAAAAGTCAGTGAGAATCTTCGGATAATAAGGCACCGTATCTATGGCAAAATCGTTTGAAGGCTTTGTAATTGTTCTTCGAGTTCACTAAGTCCGCATGTCCAATGGGACCTTGAAGAGGCCCACGGACAGCAACGAGGAGCTCCGATCTGAAAGAGGACACAATTGGGTGGGAACACTCCCAAAGGATGTGATCCGAAGTTTGGTCCGGACATTGACAAAACTGACATGAGGAAGAGGGAGCAATGTTGAAGCGATGGAGATAGCTTTTAAAGTTACCGTGTCCTGTGAGAAATTGAGAAGTCCAAAAGTCTGGAACAACCCAAGGAGATTTCAGTCGCGACCTCACGTCAGGAAAAAATAAAAAGTTAACTCTACCAACTAGACAGGTCGTCCAGCGGTTTTGCCAAATGTTTAGTAGAGTGTCGCTAACGTTTCTCTTAATTGAGCTTCGAGACATTCGACTTTCAGGGGGGTGAAAAGAAGTGTCACCGACGACAGAAGGACGGCCTCGCAATAAATTGAAAATAGCACCTCTACGTTGAATTTCAAGATCAAGGGGGGTTAAGCCTGTCAAAATTGGCAGGGCTTCGGTGGGGCTTGTTCTGTAAGCTTTGGATAGTGCAATGAGAGCGAATCTTTGGCCTGAAAGCAAGGTTCTTCGAATATGCTGAAACTCGCAGGCTTTAGACCAACAGCCTGCCGCATAGCAAGCGATGCCAAGATAAACGGCTTTGTAGAAAAGGCGGGCGATAGGAAATTGCAGACCCCAGCTTGCTTTGGCGAGGTGTCCTATTTTAATGAAAGCAAACTTAGCCTTATCTACACATGATTTGGCATGATTTTTGAAACTCGGTCCCCTTTCTAGAATAACTCCGAGACAGGTGACTTGGTCTCGAAAGACAATATTAGTTCCTAGAAACTGAATGGACGGCCGTCTGCGAAGTATGCCCTTAAATACCAGGCCATAAGTCTTGTTCGGAGCGAAGCATAGCTTGTTTTTTATACCCCAGTCAGAAACAAAGCTCAGCGCTTGGGTAGCTGAGTTCTCGATTGATCTACGAGAATCAGCACGAATAATAATGTAAGCATCATCGGCATATGCTTGAATTATACAGTTGCTCGGAAGAGGAAGATCCAATAGATCATCGAAAAGAATGTTCCAAAGAAGTGGACCGAGAACAGAACCTTGAGGACATCCAATGCTTACTTGTCGCTTATGAATAAATTGACCCCCAGGAAGGACTATGTGGCGATTTTCGAAGTAGCTCTTAACAATAAGGTATAAGTTACGAGGAATATTTCTAGCCTTAAGTTTGTGCAGAATGAGCGGCCACCAAGCATTGTCAAACGCACCACTTATATCAAGCGAGATGGCTACAACATATTTCTCATTGGAGCACTCTACAAAATCTATCATCTCGTTAACAGCGTCAACGGTGGAGATGCCGGGACGAAAACCAAATTGGCGTCGGGATAGCGGACGAGAATTAGAGAGATGTGACTCAATTCTACGGCAAATCAATTGCTCGAGAACTTTACCTAGAATAGGGAGAAGAGTAATGGGTCTGTATGATTTGGGATCCGTACTAGAGCGATCGCAACGTTTGGATATTATCGTCATGAGACCTGTTTTCCAGCAATCTGGAAAACAGCCTTCATTTAGACATCGGTTGAAGAGGACAGTCATTTCAGAACGAGCTAGACGCCAGCATCTCTGTGCTAGAGAAGAATCAATGCGATCTAAGCCTGGGGATTTATTTTGCTTAAGGTTCTTGATAATTAAATCAAGTTCCTCAGCAGAAGTTGGTGGCAAAGGGGATGTTAGAGGAATAGTTTTTTGAAGAGTACGAACCTGTTTGTGAAAATCGTTATCAGTCAGAGGATTGTCTTTTGAGACCAATGCATCCAGGAAAGCAGAGGCAGTATCATCAATGGATGAAGTCATATTGCCATTATTTATACGGATTATACATGAAAGAGCTCCATTGTTATCTCGTTTTGATGAAACACATTTAAACACTGCACCCCAAGGATCCGAAACAGATACCTCAGAGACCATTTTATGCCAGCTTGCGGTTTTAGCGCGAATTATCTCTTTTTTGTAACGATTGTGGGCCTGTCTGTAACTACAGTAAAGGCTTGAAATAGTAGAACCTGTGTAGTTTCGACTACCACCTGTTCGTAGGGCTCGACGAGAGCGTGATGCACATTGCTTTAGAGTGTCAAGACCGGAATGCCACCACGTATTTGGCATTAGCTTTCGAGGTATTGATCTGCCAATAGTTTTTTTCAGCACATGTGACAATGCTATCAGTAAGGGCGGATGCCATTTCATGTGTTGTCAATAGAATGTGATTGAAGTGATCAAGAAAGCGAGAAAACTCAAAGTCAAAATCAATCAAACGATTAGATTTGGTGCGAAAACGTCCAGGAATTAGAGAAGGGATGTGCTGTTCAACTAAGGATGAACATACAGAAAATGTGATGAGTTCATGGTCGCTGCAAGAAGCGTCCACATGGACACACCATTGGCTGATTTTGTCTGCAATTCGGGAAGAGGCAATAGTAACATCGATGTGACCAGAACCGACGGTACTAGAAAAAGTAGGTGGGCTAGTGGGATCGTTAATGACTGAAAGAGCATGCGCTGCTATGAAATCCTCGCACAATTTCACCGCGTTTAGCTTTTCTGGAGCCCAGAGATACTGAAGTGCACCATAAAGGGGATTCAGCATTTAAGTCACCGCCAATCAGAATGGAAGCTCCACCTAGATGATTCATTATACTGTCCAACAAGCACACATGTGGTTCAATCGGGTCACTAAATTTGAAGTAGGTTGATACCAAATACATGGATTCACCAAAAAGAGAAACTTCAAGCACGACTGTAGTGCTCGAGGAAAGATGATCTAGTAAGATATAGGATATTGCAGAATTAAACATAATTATTGATGCTAGAGGGGGCAAATCAATGGAACAGCAAGTGGCAGAAATTACACGGAAGTCTGAATCCGTCCCATACATAGAGCCGTCGCCAATATAAGGTTCCTGAACCAGACAGATATCAAGATTCAGTTGATGGGCAAGTTGCATAAGCTCCAAGGAGGCAGCACGACGTCGGCCCAGATTAAGCTGTCCGATTTTAAGACCGGCTGATAGGGATATACTACAGGGCCATAATCAACAGTTAATAGGGCACGGCTCAGAGAAGCCTGAAAAGCTGGACATTGATCAGAACCGGATTTGTTTGATGCTGGTTTTTTGAAAGAAGTACAGACTGCACAAGTAGGTGGACTGTCTTTTACGGGACATGCTGAGAAGTCATGCTCACCAGAAGCACAGTGCACACATTTATAGGTATGAAGTCTCGGACCTTACACACGCTCCATTCTACATAGACTCTTCCGAGCTCAATGAGTTTGTGTCTGATCGCTGGCGTTACTTCAAAAACCCTGTCACACGTAGGTCCAGTGCGAGGTCCCATGAAGTGGCTGAAATGTGTATTCTTTACACAATCTTCCTGGCTTACTGCCATATCTGGGACTGAAGAAAACGCCAGAGCCAAGAATTCTTCGTGAGACATATCCCGAGGAACAAAACTGAAACGTACTCTAGGGTTCAAATTTCAAACTACTTTTCATACTACGAATTAGCAAATATTTTTTGTGACAATATTATATAAACGATTGCTTATTCCTTCACTAATTTACATTCTTGGCCAACGGCGGGACATAAAAGCTAGTATTAAATATATTGTGATAGTTTCACAAGCATCACTGCATGGGTTTAAATAAAATACATATTAAATATATTGATAGTTTCACAAGCATCACTGCATGGGTTTAAATTAAAACACAATGAAAAATGATGTTGTTTATTCAGTCATACCATTTGTCAAATTATTTTTCTTTATTAACAATGTTATCTTAGAGATAATTGTAAATTGTAATATTTAAAACAAACTTGATAATCTAAGCATATTTCGTTACACAATGGGTGAGAAATATTATAAGCTTAGAGTTTTAAAACCTACTTCATAATAATATATATATATGTATATTACAATAATTAATTTCTATTTGTTATATAGCATGTCGATTTACCAGAATTGTATTAAAATTTACCATAGATAAGGGAAAGATCTACTCTTATGTAAAAAAAATTAATACAATTTAAAAAAAAGAATATGATTTCTATGCAATAAATAACAAAATGTTGAAACAAAGTAGGTACACATATATGTAACTATATTATTTTGTAGATTGGTCATTAGTACAAATTAGTTTCTTTAAATGTTACGGAAGAAAATGTTGTGGCGTCAATAATTTTATTCTGATTATATCAATATACTGAAGGCGAAAATTAATATGTTATAAAGTTCTTTAACTTTTCTGGTAAATCAAAATACTGCTGTGATATTTTGAAATATGACTAGATCTCTTTAATTGAACTTAATTTGAATCTGATTATAATCATCTTGTTTTCAAAGACTATTCAACACTTTGTCTCATTGCTTAAGTACATCATAATAATTTATTTCTTAATATTCAATATAAACATTAAAATGGATCCCTCATTTTGTGTTCATAAATATATATCTATTATTATTAAAACAAATATTTTTTCCTTTCACAATGTATGTACCAACATTTTGAGGATGTATTTTGATTTCTTAGTATGTTTTTAATTAGAGTGAGAATTTGATATTGTTGATGATTCTTTCATATTGAAGGAAATACATTTTTATTATATAATATTAGGGTATAAACCGTTCATTTTAATAACTCTTTGTGTATCTTTATGTTGGCAAGTGTACAAACATATAAATTTGTACCTGTTTTCTCAATTTTTGAAAACAGTACACACACTAAATTTAATATGTATGCATGCTTGCTAACATAAAAATGGAAAATGAGTTATTATAATAGTACATTTTTATTATAAAATAATATTATGTTTTGATTAATGTGCATATTTTTTTTATTCAAGTCACATAAGTTTTTTTTTTATATAGATCCATAGAATTTATAGATCATACAATAAATTAGGAAAATTGGATCATTGTTCTTATACGTTCATATTGAAGTGATGTGTATTTTGAAAAATAAATTCCGGTTGAAAATATCCATTTTCAAGGTCTAAAACAATTTGTTGAAAAAGGTTCTAATTCAAAAGGGCTAAGCATGTAATTAAAATATAGTAGGTAAATACAATATTCATGACTGTAAACCTTTATAAAATATGCACCTTCTATTCAAAAGAATCATCTGCAGTCTTGATCTTGAAGATTTGTTCTTAGTATTTTACTAAATGTAAAATTCAAAACTTGTAAAGCTGACATGCTAGCATAAGTTGTAATATTAATTTACATACAATCAATACAAAATATACTGAGTTTATGAATACTCGAAGTTTTCTGGGGTAATTGAAATTGTTTTAAAAAAACAAATGTTTCCAGAATATTTGTTATGTTGTTTCTCAATATGGAATGACAAATTATGCAATGTCGTCGCCAAAAAACTTGAACTTTTAGCCGAGAATGGGGGCGATTTGCACGTAAACCAACGAAGCAAAAATACACAAATTTGCGCTCTGCGCAACCGGAAGCTCGTTCAAGATGTCTGGCGAAATTTATACCACAGTATAATATTCGCCAAACATCTTGGACGAGCTTCCTGGTGCGCAGAGCGCAAATTTGTGTCTATATATTTGCTTCGTTGGTTTACTTGCAAATCGCCCCCCTTCTCGGCTAAAAGTTTAAGTTATTTGGCGACAACTATACTATCTAGATTTTCTCGGAAACTCCTGATGTTATGCAATTTGTATATTTTTATATAATCTATTTTCTTTACAATATTTTTTTCAATTCTATTTTAATTCATATTATTGTAAAAAATAATAATTGAAGCTAATTTAATAAAAAATGGATTTTTCTTTTTATATATTAGAATGTCTCTTCAATTCAAGTTTTTATTTTGCTTTAACATAATGTGGTTATAAGAAATATATAATGAAATAATTGTTAAGAAAATGTTGGCTAAGACATATTTAAAAATTTAATTTGTATTGTAAATTTTATCGATATCCCATTTCGTCCGGGGTCGGGTCTTCTAGTCAACAGTCGCCATGATTTGCGAATATGAGTTGTCTCCTGTGAGACACCTCGTGTCGCCACCTTCCTTTCAATCGTTATATAAATACAAATTTATATTCAAGCTTGTGCTCCATTTTTTCATTAATATAATATGTTATTTAAGACGAATAGTATGTATAAATAAATTTAATTTAAATAGGTAGATTGTGTTTTGAATCAAGATATTTTGTGTGGACATAAAACAGCAAAAAAAAAATGGAAGTTCGAAATTGAACAAAAAAATATTTTAAATAGAGAGAAATGTTCAGTTAAGTTTATTAAGTAAATCGTTTTGATTTATAATTAGCTTTGTTATGATAAAAGTTGTGATTTTAGGCAAGTTTATATTCATCGATATACCTATAAGTATTTTCTACACAAATGACATCTTACGAAAATGCTAAAAAATGTACAGATGAAGAATGTGACAATGGAAGTTATAATAATTGAATACTTACAATTTTGGTTCCTTAAGTAAGTAAAGAAATGGAATTGTCTTATAATGTCATCCTATTCTTGACCTACAAGCTCTACTTATCCTTTAGATTTAGGCTTATCGAGATTAAATTTAATTACTTAAACTTTACCATTTCTCAAGCTAGTGATAAAATCTTTTTGCAGAACACTTAATAGTTTTCAGATATTGCTCCTAATTCTCATTCTTATTCATTTATAAAAATGAATATAATTCATTTGTTTAATTTATCAATCAGGAACGTTCATATTTTTTTTAAGTTAATCCGTAAAGTCATTTAAATTTAATATGCCAGGAATATGTGGAAGAAAATATTCTACAAAATGACATTTTTATATACTTACCAACCAGAATTTTGGTTAAGAGCATTTGATTGAAATAAGATTAGATAATATTTTTTAGAATGAGAATTAGCTTACACATAATCAACCTTTCCATATATATCAAATAGGTATTTTCAGTTTTCGTTTATTGTTAAATATTATTTATAAATCAATATTGTCATGAAAAATATATAGGAAAACAACACAATAATATAGTATTCATAGCGAGAAAAAAATAGACGATTGCTAAAAAAAGTGTAAGATGGATATATAAAATATGTATCAAAGACATTGAAATTATCTTCGTAAAATATCATGTAAATTTTTCTGCCAAATAAGATATAAAACAAATATTTAATGAATAATAATATATAAAAAAGAACAAAATCATCTGATTTATCAGCATGTTTCAGTAATGAAATTATTCAATATTCTATTTCATCTTTTGGATTGAGATATTTACATATTTAAATGACATTTCTATTTATCAAGCATTTGTGTGTATTTCGAGGTATTATTATCTACTTTATACATTTTATATTTTTAAAATGTCAATATTATTTATTTTTTACTGAAACATGCGCATACAGCATTTTTAAAATAAATTTAATTAATATTAAAATTAATATTTTTTTTTTACGAATTTGGTTCGTCTATGTAGCAAATCATTATTAACCAGATCAATGGGGTTTCAAATGTATGATATTATTTTTTCAGACACCAATAATAATGGTAATTTGCTCGATAGAAATTAAAAATAAAAATATTTAGAAACATGCAATTTAAATCACCACATTTAAGTGTATTGTCATGTCAATACATACATTTATGCTATAGAACGATCCTTATATTACTACAAAGAATAAGCGCTTTCAGAAAAACTTTATTGCGTTGCCAATCTGTAGGGTTTAGAAGATCCCAGTTCCTTCGATTTAAGATTCACACACTTCGTCTGAAATTATTCCTAAAAGGTCAAGATTTGGTACAGATCACTCACAGAAACCATCCACGGGAGTGTTTAGGTTCACAACGCACACAACACAATTGAAACTATCACAATAATTTTGTCATTTTATAAAGTGTCGAATAAGTTCACACTTTATATAAGTATTTGCTATTGTCCGAGTTTAGAAGGAGTCAATACAATTTCAGTGGGTTGTGGAGGAGCTTCACTGGGGGGTGCGATTATATTGAGAGTGTCCGCGAAGGTGACTGTCCTCGGAGGTCCTATGCTGGACGATCTCCTGGCGAACACCGGCTCTCTGGTCCTCGCTAGTTTACTAGCCTTCTCTACCGCCTCCATCGTCTCTAGACTCGAGTTTTCTATCACGGTTAGATTGTCCACACTTATTTCACTACTAGATATGCTGGATATGTCGAAGCTTGAGCCGTCCATCGTCTGTAGTTCTATCAGAGAGTCATCCTTTTTCGCTTGGGGCTGGGATAGAAGTACTAAGGGTATGACAGGTGTGGGTTTTCTGGGAAGTAAGGTTGGGGGAATTTTGTGAGATTCGGAGCTGGACTGTGTTACGGGTGAGGTCAGGTTTGAAGGTTGGTCTTCGGTAGGATTTTGTTGAGACGTTGGAAGCGATGGTTGGGGGGGAGGAGGTGACTGTAAGGATCTCGTGGGTGGTTGTTGTACAACAGGTTGGTTGGGTTGTATAGGATGTTGTTGCGCCTCCTTTTCTTTCTGCAATAGAAGAGCTGTCGCGCCGATGGAGAGTCTGCGATGCGTCGACGGTGGCCGTTCAGTCAAGAGCAGTCGTTCCGCTGCCGGCTCTTTGCGACGAGGTCTCGACCGCGGAGTGGCCAGACATCTCGCTGGGCAGGCGCAGAGCAATATCCTCAGCAGACAGCAGGCCAACCCGGCCGCTATGAGCGCTGGTCCCGCCAACCGCAGCTCGTAAGTCTTGAATCCCTTGTCACCTGTCCCCACGAAGGATATGACGAGCCCCAATGCCACAGTCCCCAATCCCACGTACAGAAGTCCCCCCGCTGCACCGGCAGCCCTCGCTCTTACGCTGTCTTCCTCGTCCGATGAAGATCCTCCATAAGACAAGTCGTGAATCTGAAATGTGATAGTGACCTTAGTAACATCAAAATTATTTGACTTTTATCAAACATCGTCAGAATGGTGAATTTTGTATCTAACCACAGATTTTTTTATATGATTGTGGTATTATAAACCTCATCAATATCTAACCTTTTCTTAAATCAGACAAATTATTTCTCATCATTGATTTTTTCGTCAGAGTATAGTAGGTACCTACCTAAATGTACGTTTACTGAAAAGATTTTCAGTAAATCGAATATTTTTTTAATTGCATATACGCAAAAATTGGATTTTTTCCCTGTCGGAAGTCACATGATATTTTTATTGACAAACTTTTTAACATCTCAATAGAGGCGAAGTTGGGATATCATAGAAGAACTAGGAACTCGAGGCACCTACAGGGCTTTGTCATCGGCTGGTTCATGTGATCACTTTATGCGCTTGCGCAACGTTCACCAATTATGCCTTCTTATTGAGTTCCCTTATCATTTTTTTAAAGTTCTATATATTCGAATAATGAAAATAAGACATTATTACTATTGCCATCTATGAAATAACGAAGAAACCATTTTGTAACGCTATTTATTGAGAAATTGGTTAATTTGTAAACAATGAAAGCAACAGTTCTTATACAGGTCGTAAGCCCCGTAGAAGCCTTGAGTTCCTGGTTCCTCTATAATATACCAACTTCGTCTCTATTGAGATGTTAAATAGTTTGTTAGTAAATTTTCCGTAGATAATACTATCAGTTTACAGGGGAAAACATCTGCAAAACATCGTATGAAATAACCATGTATATTTTACTATCCCGGAAATTTGCTCAGAGGCAGTTTTCAAAAATCCAACATGATGACGTATCGGATAAGTGAATTCAAAATATTAAAATGCTTATCTTTTGAAACTAGCTTGTTTGCAGTAAGGAATAATCGGAAATAATCCACGATGAAAAATTCAACATCAGCTAATAGGTATATAAAAATGCCAGTGTAAATGCCCACAGAAGAAGACGACTGCCAGAAAAAATTATATACTGAGAAGTCTGGTTGGTTGGAAGAAATTGCCTAATGGCAATAAGCCCGCCAGTGTGCATTATATTTGTTTCAACTATGTAAAAAATGTTAAATAAATAAATAAAGTCTCTAAGTTGGTAAACCTTAAAAAATCTCACACGGGACTAAAATTAATATTGTCGATTCATTAAGAGAAATAAATTATCTTGAACGAGTAGACAGTTGGATAAGTACAAAAAGAAAATCAATTTATTACCTATATATTCATAATAGATACTAATTTAGTATTTTATTTTTGTCTATCGCTCATAGTGACATAACATGATGATATAATTGAAAATTTTTACCTGTGTTCACGTATCGTGAAATGTTTCATGTTGTATTTGAATGTTTTTTTTTATGTTCCTGACCTCAGATAATTGGTATATTTTTATGAATATTTGATAAAAACATTACATTATATAAATATTGCGATATTGATATATTTTTTGCATAAAAGGTTGCAGTTGTTGCCTTAGTAATACGATAATGTATTGCAGTTTATCTGTTATTGCATAATTATTGTTCATATAAAGTGCGGCATATCTAAGAGGTGGATGTTGATATTATAACCCCGTGACATTATTTTCATAGATTTGGCGAACAATAAAATTATCTTACGACATTAAACAAAAAATATATCATTATTGTGTCTGCTTTGTTATATTTTTGTTATCTACCAAGAAACTACAAAAGGAGTTGGCAGAAAAATCCGGTTCAAGATCTTCTATTGTTTTAGTTTATTTATTTATTTTTATTTGTTTGCAAATTCTCATAATATATTACATAACATCATTTAAGGGGGGGACTGCTGCCAACGTACCTATTTTTCAATTTTGATATACCATCATTATTTCTTATCAATTCGTTTTGAAAAAAATAATTTAGTTAGTTTGGGTATTAATAAATAAAAATGTATCTTTAATTTTTGATAATGTTTTGTATAAATTCTTGTAGAAAAATAATGGCATACCCCGATTTTCAACGTTTATCTTATATTTTTAATAAAATATAAGGCGTAGTTCAACATATTTTTTTTTTAATTAAAGAAGACAACAATATTTAGAAAAATATGATGTGACGTTGCATTAATGCTTCAGGTTTAGTAAATAAACCTAAAAAACATTTTTCCATTCAGCGCCATTGCGAAATAAAAGTTTTTTTGGTTTATTTACTTAACCTCATGGATTAATGCAACGTCATATAATATTTTTCCAGGTATTTTGTTCTTCTTTAATTTATAAAAAAAATTATTGCTCTATACCTTATAGTTTTTCAGAAATTTAAGATAAATGTCAAAAATCGGGGTATGCTTATTATTTTCCTACATGAATATATACAGAACATAATTAAAAGTTAAAGTACCTACATTTTTCTTTATTAATATCCAAACTAACTAGATTATTTTTTCAAAATAGTTCGTTTTGTAGTAATGATGCAAATTCAAATTGAAAAAATAGGTACGTTGGGAGCAGTCACCCTTTTAAATAATGAATGCATTCCAATTACGTATTAACACGTAAATATTACACATTTTTTATGCTTGGTTCAAAAAGTATTAACAAACAAAATAAACAAAACTAAAGAGATAGAGGAAATAACAACAAATTATTTAAACAATAAAGTATGCGAGATGAAAAATATATAAAATTATTTTATATAAAACAAATCATAAGAAATTGAATAAGTAAAATAAAATAAACTTACGTAAAGAATTTCACCATGTCTATAAACGATATGAAAAAAATCAGAGTTACGATGAAGTTAATATTCAGTTATTATATTGTGAAGATCTGCGCTGAAGATCAGGGGTACTAACTACTAATGACACATTCGTCATTAGTAGTTAGTACCCTGTATTGTATACCTTGTATACCCTGGGTATATGGATGTATGCAAAAATGCACACTAAATTTCCTTCTAATGTATGAAACACGAAAAAATATTGAATATCACCTGATATGTGATATACAACATTTTATCGTGTAAAAATGATAAAATTTAGAGTTTTTTTTAAATAGCAAAAATAGTTATTAAAATATTATAATAATAAAAAACTCAGCCGGTAGATTTTCATATTCTCTTTCGATTGAAGTATAAATCTACTTCATAGGCCTTGTAGTTTTTTAGTTACTTACAATAAAAACATAAAAAAGGGTTTTACTAAAACTAATTTTACAAGAAAAGTATTAAACAAATTCAAAAAACTTATGCAATAGTTTAAAGATGTAAATATGGTTTGTATTTTACATGAAATACGTCAATATGATTAAACTAGTGGGTTGTGGCCGACGCTAAACTCCTCACTAACAAGTCATTCTATAAAGTATTCAAATTTTGTATGGAAAATATTAAGCATTTTCATGAAATGAGTTTGTTACATTATTTTTTTATTTAAATATTTTATTATGAAAACTTGAAAATTCTTCAATGCCCTTTTATGAGAGTGATGTGCAACCGGTTGATGAAAATACAGCGCTTCTGAAACATGTTGTGATTTGACTTATATTACGTGAATAATATGAACATTAATCATTATTAATGTATTGATTGCCTACTTGGGAAAGATGAGGGCACTATAATTTAAAAGTACTCTTCATAACTACGGAATAGCGAAGAGTTGAGATTTCAAAATAAATTTGAAACTATAAATATTTTATATCTCAAGCGCAAAAAAAAACAACAATATAATTGTTTTAGATATAGGTAATTTATCGACGGGCCGTTAAAACTCAAAAAGCGTATAATTCCACCCATATCTACTATGAGTTTTGTCCTTTCATCGTCGACAACTTAAAATGTGAAACTTACTATGAAATTATATATGTATGTCCACCGAACCTACATCCCAAAATACAAGTAAAATCGACCACAAATTGAAATTTTTTTTTAATTTCTTCAAAAATGGGCAACGGACAATAATATTTTTTATCAATATATGTATGTAATAAATAAAAATGACATAAATCATTGTGACTTAATCAGCCCACCTTTTATTTCATGTTGCATGCACTCACTGCTGGTAACAAAACAATTAATTATTCCTGTCTAATGTGGCTCCTGAAAAGGCACATTTTAATTATCTGCAATGTCAAATTTTTCATAGACATTTTTAATTTTTACGATTTCATCTGCCAAAAGTTTCAAAATCCTCACGCTCACGTTCGAGATAATTGAAGAATGAAAATTGTTTAAACAATGTCTTCTCTTTGAGGCGCCGAGTCCGACATTGGCAATCACATGTGTAAATGCTGCTCTATTTCGTGCAGTATGGAACAACCTCCGGCTGAATACATGTCCTGCCCCCCTAGACAACGTGTAATTTAGCTCAAGAAAAGAAACAAGAAAAGATAACTCAATGTTGTCACGTGACTTGGCAACTGTCAGTTCCATACATTGAGTTATCTTTTCTTGTTTCTTTTCTTGACCTAAATGACACGTTGTCTAGGGGGGCAGGCACGACTCGGAGCCAAGAAAAGATTCAACTGCCCGCACCACGTCTTCCCTCGATGATGATCTAAAGGAGCGAATTTTGTAATTTCATCATGTATTATTATATCGGGTCTGTTATGTTGAATTCACCGGTCAGTTAATATTGTTTTATCGTAATAAATCGAAATATTATTATTTTCTAAAAATGAAATCGGTTCATACTCATAATATGGTTTTGAGTTTATCGCGTCAATTAATTCATATACTGATGTATTATTTTTGATAATTGGTTATATTTAAATGTACATTCTCCGACATTATATGTTCGATTGTTTCCGGAAAAGTCAAAAATTTCCTACAACTATAACAATTTCTACTATATTTAGGTCTTTATTTTATGTTTTGATAATTATTTCTCTATCCTAAATCGCTATTATAAATCCTCGCCTAAATCATCAATACTCAACCAATTGTTTGACGAAATTTTATCAACATTTTGGATGTATATTAATTATAGCCACGAATTAAGAAGGTCATAATTTATATTATTATTGTTGACATTCTCGTATTTTTTTACGGCGCTGGCCGATTTACTAATGATATTAATAAAGCGCCCTTGAGGTGAGTTTTCACGAAAACGGCGCTATATAAATTATCCAACCATATATATATATATATATATATATATATATATATATATATATATATATATATATATATATATATATATATATATATATATATATATATATATATATATATATATATATATATATATATATATATAACAATAATAACACTCAATTATTATTATTACCATTATTTACTTCCTCAAAAGAATTAGCAGATCGATGCGTAAATTGTAAATTATTTAATAGAACAAAATAAAAATACAACAAACGCACCGATCGAGTCTTCAATTGGGAATAGTTCACCCATCCAGATACTTATCATATCAAAGGATTAGGCTCTGAGGAGGTCTCAATACTACCTATCAACCCTACTGATTCCCGAATATTAATTCTCGTATTTATAAATATTTTATAATAACTTACTTATAGTATTATTATTTATTATAGTTTAGTGTTGGCCACAACCCACTCGTTTTGAATTAATTACACATGCCGTTTCGCGTCAATCGTTCGTTTACTAACATTATACATATGATTAAAACAAAGCGTATGAATATGTATGCTATAATTATATACCTAATGAAATAATATCAAATGCTAAATGTTATAAATAATTTAAATATATTCCTAATTAAATTATAATATGAACTAGGAACTCGTTAATGAATTATGACGTGTAAATCTTTAACATAAATACCACAAGTCGACCATTCCTGGAAGGGATTGCAAGAAATTGCTTTGCGTGATATGTTTTACAAATACCCTCCTACATAATATGGTAAAGATTTTTCCAGGACCGGATCCACCATAGATTCAAACGGCGCAGATGTGCCAGGCGCAAAGAAATCCGAGACGCCAAATATAACGAAAAGAATCTCAAGAATAAGAAATAAAATTATCATATCCTATTTCCTACTCCTTGAACCCTTCGTCTTACAAATGTGTTTTTAAGAATATTTTTTAGTAATCTAATGAAAAACTGTAATAGGCTATTTATTTTTTTTATTTTTTAAATAAAATATATTTATTGTGTAAAATAAGATGATGTGTTTAAAAAAAATGTTATATAGCAACAAAAACTATGTATAAAAATAGTACAATATCATTTTCAAATAAACAGCGAGACTAGTCTTGTCTTGCATTCTTGGTCTCGAAAGACTTGCAAGACCATGATTGCTTGTAACGTTGCAAGACGAAAACTAAGATCAGGGGTGCAAGACCAAGATCAAGAGACACGACTTTGTAGCGTCCTACATCCTAACCCTGACAACCACGAAGGTGATGACGTCACGACGTTGGAGCCATAGCTGAAATCACAGAAAGTATCGATTGCCTTCCTCTACCGGTCTTTAAACCACCAGTTCGTGAATGATGTGGCTTTTTGGAAATATTGTAAACTGGTGGTTTGAGGACCGGTAGTGGAATGCAATTGATATTTTATGTGCATTCAGCTATAGTTCCGAGGGTGTTGCCAGGGTTAGGGCGTAAGACGCTACAACCTAAATACGGTCTTGTAATAATTTTATAAACCTATTTATTGTTAATAAAAAATATCAATTACATAACTACATACTTAATATCGATAATATATCATAATATGGTATTTTTCACATTTCATTGTAATTTAGTACTAAACTTTAGGAGAAAAACAAGTTACATCAGACCTGCAAAACTATCGTACGTGACCAAGACTTGATCGAGTATGAATCTTGGTCTTGAATTAGCTCATCACTAAAATATTTATGACTACAAAAATAATACAATATTAAAGACCGATATTAAAGTATGGAATTAAAATTCCATTTAAATCAAGTGCAGCAGGCGCGTGGCGTATAAAACTGTTGTTGGCGGTCCTGGATTTTCATTGTGAATATTAAACCAATCATCAAGTGTACCTACTAATTTATTTATCACTAATTATGTTGGCAATAATATAAAAAAATACACACGCTTATATATTAACAGGAACATTTAATTAAAAGTTAATTATTATATCAATATGGCGCACGATATGTTGTGGTTTTATTAATACTTTTCTTGGGTTTAATATTTTTGACAGGGTTCAAAATGCGGAATGATGGATTGAGTCGGGCTAATTTGGGAACTCTTTTAATAATAATGAAATGTTATTTGCATGTCCTGTTTCTTCTACTGAAATGTGTTTTTCTTACTATACTTATTTTTAGATGCATTTATACAACATACATCCGCGCCGACGTCCTAGGTTCAATTCCCAGCACAGGAGAAATTTACTACATATGTAGGTACATAAAGTCTAACACCGCGTAGAACAAAGTTTCAGTAGAACAAAAAAAACTATTTAAAATTCTTATTACATGTAATTTAAATATACTTTATTTTGAAAATACTAATTAAAAAAAAACATGCCAACTAACGCGGCTTTGTATTTTTATATTTTTTCAAATGTCATATAAGAATTTTAAAAAGTTTATGCTCTACTGTAAAGTTGCTGAGATTGAATTACGCGGTGTTAGACCTTAAGCGACGATATCTTTTTTGCTTTCTGGGCTGGAAACCCTATTAGTTAGTTGGAAAATATGACATTTAGCAAAAAATTGTCACTTGAAGATAATAATCATCATCACATCGTGTCCCGGATTGGGTAGGCGAGAGGACCGCTCTCCAAACATTTCGATCCCGAAATATGACGTCAATCATCGCATCTTCAACCTCTATAAATCTTATAGGTACATACATCATGCTATTCTGTTATTTAACTTTCTAAAGATTCCCCATTTTAATATCTCAGTTACGCGATCATACCATTTCTTTCCTTGGTTAAACTTTCTTTCTTATTTAATTATTTTCATTCAGGTATTTATTTCAAATTATTTTTCTGATAGTGGGTCATTTTTCACTCTTTAAATACTACGATAATTTATCAAAAATACAAGCAAAGAAGAAATTAATTATGTATAAATTTAAAAAAAAGAGTATAATTTAATAAAAATAATTTCTCACGCAAATATTGCTTCTCTGCGTTGAACACACGCATTGGTTAGATGGAAGAAATTGCCATATTGTAATAAACTCGCCACGTACGCAGGGTGCTAGAAAGTGTCTATTTTTATTATTATTATTATTATTATGTATTTGTAGGCAGGTACTAAGAATATATAATATTTGGTTTTATGTAACAGCAAATTGACAGAAGGTACACGGGCTAAGCCAGGTACAAAAGCTTGTGTTGTTATGATATAAGTCTACGAAGATTAATATGTCATCCTTTCGTTTCCAAAATATAACAATATCCATATAACATATATACTTATTAGATATTACGACTTACACAGAGGTTTGATAGGCATATGTTATTTACACATGTGTGGACATCTGGTTGTGAACGAAGTTGAACAGTGGTTCTCAACAAAGACTCGATATGTGAATATATTATTTATATGAAGCTGTTCTTCATAAAAATAATATCTTCAATTTATGTTTTTTTTAAACTGCAAGAATAGTTATTAAAATAATAAAAATCTTTTTAAAAATAAAAATTTAACGGTGCCACTATTTTTACGACCGGAATTGGCGGGAAAAGCGTTTTCCCGCCAAGTGTCTATTTACACGACAAATTTTCTGACGTCGTCTACGTTTTTAGTTCATTTATAACCATAGAAAGCGCAGATAAATCAAAATACAAAAATATTTACCTTTGTCATTTTTTCAATGGTCATAAAAATGCATCATGGAAACCAACTTGAAGAATAAATAAATAATATTGGCATCTTATTAGATTTACTTAATTTTATAAATCATTTTTTCATCGAGATCTACAATTATAACAAAGTATAAACAAAGGTAAATATTTTTTTAACTTGATTTATCTGCGTTTTCTGTGGTTATTTTTGGTTTTCGTCTATGGTTGAGTCGTGTAAATAGTCATAGCCAAAATTTAATTCATATGTCTTGTAGTTTTTTAGTTACGTACAATGAAAAAATAAAAAAAGGGTTTACTAAAACTAATTTTACAAGAAAAGTATTAATCAAATTCAAATTTCAAAAAACTCATGCAATAGAATTAAGATGTAAATACAAATTGTTCTTTATTTCAAAGACGTATCTTTTGAGGGTAGGTACTGGGGAAAAGATTTTCAAAATACTATATGGCCTACTATATGTAGCTGATAGATACACAATAAATTGTTAACCAACTTATCTGCTACACAGCGTTTATTGGTAACGTATTTACCTACACGGGTGTTAAACGGCCCTGTAACTTTTCAACACGTTTATTAGTAAGACTGTAATTATTTACTAATAAAATATTCAGTTTTTAAACCTTTCGAAAAATGTACCTACTTAGAAACAAATCGAAAATCTTGATTTTTAATTTGACTTTTATTGTTCTTGCAATGGTTTAAATGTTACAAACTTTGAATGAAATGGTCAACTACGAACGACGAAATTAAAAACCAAAACAATTGTATTCTGTGAAATTTTATCAAGAATTGTCAGTTGGGGATCTAAAAATTAGATTCATATTATACTCCTATAGGTGCCTAGTTTTTTTTTCATTTCGATATAAAATCTCGTTTCGACCAACTTTGTAATCTTTTACGATTGTCTGGGTTTATTTGAATTTTTAAAATTTATTTGTTTATTTGAATTAATTTGTTTATTTTCATAACGCCATCGTAGTGCCAACCTTGACGTATGCAAGTGAAACCTGGACATGGCAGAAGACGCATGAAAGCAGAATAAATGCAGTTGAAATGAGATCGTTAAGAAGGATTTGTAATATAACGATGTATGACCGGGTAAGAAATGAGGACATAAGGAAAGAATGTAAGATGAAGAAAGATATCATTAAGTACTAGAATGAAAGCGAACACATTGAGATGGTTTGGTCACATGAGGAGAATGAATGAGGAGCGCCTGACGAAGAAAATATACAGAGCGGAAAGGAATGGAATGAGAGGTCGGGGACGCCCAAGAAAGGGATGGCACGACCATGTGAACGATATTTTGAAAGACGGAAATGTTAGAAGTGTGAGCAATAGACGAACATTTATGAGACGATGCATGAATGTGGACGAGGCAAGGGATGCGTGCCAGGATAGAAAAATGTGGCGTTCGGTTCTCTCTGCCTACCCCGCAAGGGACATGGCGTGATGGTATGTATGTATGTATTTGTTTATTTTTATTTTTTGGCACAAATCATCCATTAGGATGTAATGCATTTAAAAAAAGTAATAAACTCTCATTTAAATAAAATAATGGGGACCACAATAACCTACACTAGGTACCTACATATATTAGTAGGTACTGTAATTCAAAAATATCAGAAAAGTAACAATATAATATAATACAACTGACGGTACCTACTTATTGTTTATCTCAATATTACTATCATATTTTTACAAGAGTGAATATATAACTAAATACCTGGTACATAAGAAAAACAATAAATCTTATTTTACTTGTCGTCTGCTAGCTGGAATATATGATATTATTTTCACGGAAGGTCGAACTCTCGAATCTGTCTGAAAATACTAGTGGAAAAAATGAAAGATGCGCCTATATACATATGGATGTACACAGGTGGATGATATGATATGCCCAGAAGAGACAAATAGCTCTTCTGGGAATTTGTACGTATACTTGTTAAATCTATACCTAGTACACAACATTATATCAATGTTAAGTATAGTACAAAAATTGATTTTTGCATATCCATAAGTGGATATGTGAATTTATATGAGAAACTACTTTTATTTACTTTAACTACTACCTTGTTGCTTCCCACCTTTACAAAATCAATGTAACTAGTTGCATGTAACACGTGAGATCCAACTGTCGATAGCGATAGTACGTATAGTTGAAGAATAAGAATCAAACTATAAACCCATAATTCCAAATTAATGAAAATTTTAACACATGTTGGTATGTATGTCAAGATAGGACAGTATGGAGGTCAGTCCTCTTTTCCTACCCGGAATATGAAAACAGCATGATGGTTCTGTATGTATGTTTGGAGATTAAGTACCTATCAAACTATTAAGTTTTCTTACATAATATTGTGTATAGGCGACTGCCATACAAATTGTATGAAGCAATGTCGTCACTAAATTCAATTTTTATAAAAATTGTAAAAAAAAGTTTGATATGTGATAATACAATGTTAATATTTTTTATAGAAAATTAAATTATCTAGTTGGGGTGTTTCGGCTTTTTTCGATATGTTTAAAATAATTGGAAATATAGGCAGTTAAACTCATAAATTTATCATAAAAAAATATTTTTCTTAATAAAAAATGTTTGAGAAACCCTGGAATTTTTCTGAAAAAACTTATTTGAGATTTTGTATTTATCTATGTTTGTACCAATTTTCAGCGTTCTAGCTTTTATGGTTTCTGAGATATATGGAAAAATGAAGTAAAAATTCAAAAGTTGATTCGCACCCAGTGTCCTGCACCAAAGTATCTCGCACCCAAATTGCCGCTCCTAAGTGTCCCACACCCAAGTGTCCCACTCACAAGTATCCCGCACCTAAATGGCCTTACCCAAGTTTCCCGCACCCATGTGCCACACTCAAGTGTCCCGCAGCCAAGTGTCCGGTGGATATATTATATACCTTATTTGAGTATTTGAAATTCAACATAAAATGCATTGCTAAAAATATATATTACTTTATATCAAAAGACGATAGTTACAAATTATGTATAAAATAACAGATAATGAATTTGATTTGTATTGTAATACACCTAATCTTTTTGTTTGTAGATATTTTTTCATAGTTAAAAATCCTTTCATATCCTACGTTTGATTTACTACATATCCTCGAATTTCCGAAATTCAATATTAGTTACCTCTCATATGAATAATAAGTATCGGCAGAGTGATTTATAAAATCTCCTCAAAAACCAAAACGTTAACCACATATAATAAAATACTATAGTGGTTATATATAGGTACCGATGATGACTGAGGTAATAATAATAATTGATCCGCGTAAATGGGACAATGTGAATTAGTTTATTACCCCAGTCGTCAGTTCCACTATAGTTTTCGTTTCACGGCACTAATCAGAATCGTATTTAATTTATATGAAATAGATGTAATATATAATAATGCCGATATTATAAGATTCATATCAAATTTTCAAGACTGAAATATGACAACACATGCATAATATAGTTTTTTTTTAATATATCAGGCAACTCACCCTTAGAAGAGTGATGTTAGTGAATGTTAATACTTACACATTGATACCATTAATTAAGAAAAATTTAGCTATTGCGGAATAAACAGAAAGAAATTTAAACGATAAAAGATGAGACTTGTTATGGAACGTGGAACTTAAGTTGGGGTAGATGTCATTTTAGTATAGACATTATTTATTTATCGTATGATACTAGTGAATCAAATGTTAGTCAAAATGAACAAAACACAGCTCTGACAGCAAGCAAACACAAAACAGCACGATATATCAATCACACATTCACGTCCAGTTCCGAGCCAATCCACAAATGCTGGTGTCAATTCGCAAATGTCCGACTTTGGGCCTTCATATGCATGGACGCTGCATTCTTCCAATATGTGTTGCATTGTTTGAAAGGGGTGGCCGCAATCGCATTGTGCGGATGGAACAATGCCCCACTTTGCCATAAGGTAGTTGCAGCGTCCATGTCCAGTGCGGATCCTATTCAGGGAGGTCCACAGCCTTCTTGGCAGCTCGAAACCTGGAGGTATCTTCGTTGGAGTTTCCATATACTTATTAACATCCAAGTTGGAGCTTACCCAGTCACTGTGCCAAGTCTCATTCAGGCTGAAGTCCTCACTAACAAGGTTACATCCGAGTTTCGCTGCTGGATTCCTTGAAGCAAGTCTTTGCTGTCCCTCAGACGGAACATCACTGTGGATTGGCAAAGCGCCATTGTCACAAATTCTCTTCCATAGATTAAATAGGGAGAATTTTCTTCTTGCGTCAGGGGGAGGTATATGTGCAAGCACAGGAAGCCACTTTATTGGGGTAGACCGGATGGTGCCGCTAATGGTCCTCATGGCCACATTCAGTTGAGTGTCAACTAGTTTTGTATGTGCACTATTGAGCCATACAGGAGCACAGTACTCTGCTACCGAATATACAAGGGCAAGTGAAGATGTTCTAAGGACTGTTGCACTAGCCCCCCAAGTTGTTCCTGCCAGTTTATGGATGATGTTATTTCTGGACTTTAGTTTAGCAGCTGTTTTTTCCAGGTGTTTCTTGAATGTTAGAGTTCTGTCTAGTGTGATTCCTAAGTATACTGGTTGGTGGTTGTGGGTGAGTCTACTTCCGCAGAAGTGTACATTTAGTTTGTGATTTGCATCTCGGTTACTAAGGTGAAAGCAACTAACTTCTGTTTTATTTGCGTTTGGTTTAAGTCTCCATTTATAAAAGTAGCTCTGTAACTTTTGAAGGTCTGATTCAAGTTGAACTTCGCATTCTTTAAAAGACAGTTTTTGTGTAGCTATGCCCAGATCCTCTGCATATGAGAACTGTTTGCACTGTGTTGATGGGATATCACTAATATACAAATTGAAAAGCAGTGGGGAAAGAACTGATCCCTGAGGTAGTCCATTGTTGAGCATTCGTGGTTTACTAATCTTATCTCCCAAGTGAACAGTAAATTGTCTATTACTCAGCATGTTGTTTATAACAGTAAACATAGCCTTCGAGGGAATTACATCCGCAAGTTTGGAAAGGAGTCCCTGTCTCCAAACAGTATCATATGCTGCTGTTAAATCTATGAAAGCAACCCCAGTTTTCAGCTTCTTCTCAAAGCCCTTTTCTATGTGTGTGGCTAGGGCCAGTACTTGATCACAACAGTTACGGTGAGCTCGAAATCCTGCTTGGGTAATGGGTATTATTTTATCAATATCTGGCATAATTCTGTTGTATATCAGTCTTTCAAACACTTTGAGGCAGATGCTGAGAAGGGCGATAGGACGGTAATTTTCGGGAGCCTCTGGAGATTTGTTTGGTTTAAGTACAGCAATTATCTTCGACTTCTTGAAAGCTTTGGGTAGTTTTCCTGTTGATAATATGTCATTATAGAAGTTCAGGAGCCAGTGTCTGATATTTGGTCCTGCGTAGGTAATAAACTCTGGAAATATATTATCAAGGCCACAGGCTTTTCCCTTTTTTAGCATTTTTATTGCTTTTTCAAGGTCATCCTGTTCAAATGGTCTGCAATATGTGGTATTTGATTGAAGGTTTTGCTTTTTTGATGTAAGAGATTTTCGGATGAGCTGAGAAAAGTGCTTGTCTCCAGCGATTTTTGAAGTAGTTATTATTTTGTTAGCAATTAAATTTGGATTAATGTTGCAGTTGTTTGGTTTACTTGGCTGGCTACTACCAAGATTTTTTAAAAGTCTCCACGCTTTTTTGCTTGTTCTTTTGAAATTAAGGCTTTCCATGGTCTCCATCCATTTCTTTCTGCGGCTTTCGTCCAAGGATTTGAGTATTGCAGTAGCAAGGTACTGGTTTCCATTTTTTGTGTAGTTATCATATAGTTTTTGGGTCTCTTCGTTCCATCCTGGTATGTATTCTTTACGGTATCCCCTAGGGATGAACTTTTTAGCGGTACTGATTAACAGTTTAGTAAATCTTTCATAGTTTTCAGCTCTAGGGGGGATAAACCTTATACTTTTATCACATTCCGAAGCAAAGCCTGCCCAATTTGCTTTATTGAAGTTCCATCGGGCTATTGGTTTAGAATTTACTACTGGTATAGCTATTCCAATAGTGATGATAATTGGTCTATGTTGGCTATGTGGGAACCCCTGGAGTACTCGTTTTTTTGTTGGTATGGGAATTGCATTTTCGTCCGTAGAAACAAAGCAGAGGTCAGGATTGGTGTACGTGTTCCAGCGTGCTGAGTGGAAGGAGCCTTTATCTTTAGCGTCAAAAACAAGATATTTATTGTTGTAGTCTGCCCACTCTGCTAACTGATCTCCATTGGGATCTGAAGATTGGTATCCCCATCTTGTATGGTGGCTATTAAAGTCTCCTAGTGTAACTGCAGGGTGTGGCATAGGTGGTAGGACATCATTTGGCCATTTGACATTTGGGGGTTTATATACATTAGTTATGTAGATACTGTTTACTTTGATTGTAATGCTCATAACATTGTCATCTGCTTTCTTTGTTACAAGGGACCATTCATTAATTGAACTCTTGATATATGTTGCAATGCCATATTTTTCATGGTGTAGAGCTTCAGCCAATTTGTATCCAGGAATAGAGCCCCGACCTTGAATATCATTTACGTCTTTTGTGTGAGTTTCTTGAAGAGTCAGAATTGATACATTCTCGTCAATAGCTAATTTAGAAATATATTCTGATTTAGATTTACTGAGTCCTTCTACGTTAATTTGCAGAATGTGTGCTGATGGCCCAACATTCCTTGTCAAGTAGCTCTGAAAAGTGCTTTTTTGTTTCTTTTTATCTCTCCTTATTCGTTTCATTCTTTTATTTTATTAGATTCACTATGGCTGGGAGATTTTATTGCAAAATTGTTCAGCCTCCTATTGAGTAGACTTTTGGCGTTACCCGGGGCACAGCGCGCGGAGCTTGTCTACTCTACGTGCCCCCGAGCCTACGAGCTTGTCTACCCTAGTATAGACATTCAAAGAACATATTATCGAGTGTTTCCAAATCTGCCACGCATGCACACGAAAGGTTTTCTTTTATTTTTATTTTACATAAGTGAGTAGCGATTGAGCAATGACCCAAACTTATTCTCGAGATATTAGAGATCTCTACATACTTAGTTGACAACTTAAAAAAAAACAAGTGTTTCGATCGGAATTTTTAGAAGAAATTGTGTGTTTTATTTTTTATTACCAAGTACAGGAATTTATGAGTTGCCATACAGTTTGGGTAAATCGAATGAATAAATAAATTTGAAAAAAAAAATGGGATTCATCAGCATCTTATATTCATCTGTCGGGCTTTGTTTCATCGGAGCTTGATGATTTTGACAAAACGTTATACTGTTAAAATTTGATTGTACGTCATATATATATATATATATATATATATATATATATATATATATATATATATATATATATATATATATATATATATATATATATATATATATATATATATATATATATATATATATATATATATATATATATATATATATATATATATATATATATATATATATATATATATATATATATGTTATAATATTTTTATCTCGGTTTTCCCGTGTCAGTAGGTCTTGACTAAGACCATTTGTCTTCCGACGTTTCGCCTGAATATCACCAGGCATTTTCAAGGACTTAACGAAAAGCACGCGCGCGACACACGTCTACTCACACTGAAAGCTCACCGTCAAGATCTTTCAGTGTGAGTAGACGTGTGTCGCGCGCGTGCTTTTCGTTAAGTCCTTGAAAATGCCTGGTGATATTCAGGCGAAACGTCGGAAGACAAATGGTCTTAGTCAAGACCTACTGACACGGGAAAACCGAGATAAAAATATTATAACATATTTCACCCGTGAAAACATCAAATATAACATATATATATATATATATATATATATATATATATATATATATATATATATATATATATATATATATATATATATATATATATATATATATATATATATATATATATATATATATATATATATATATATATATATATATATATATATATATATATATATATATATATATATATATATATATATATATATATATATATATATATATATATATATATATATATATATATATATATATATATATATATATATATATATATATATTGTTAAAGCTAATATATTGTTTATCCTTTAAAATATGCTGGGTAAAATCTATTTGTTTTTTTTTGTCTCGGTTCAATTGTTCCTTCTTTTTTTATGTTTTATTTTATTAGTTCAACATTTGTTTTCTTTCTGTTTTCCTACATATATGTATATGTGTATTTTAAACTTTTCTTTTAACTGTGCAAAGTAATGTCTTTTTTATAATATGAATGGTCAGGAGACGTTGATTGTACATACCTAACTATGCACAATAGCCATGCGGGAGATACCTGTTATTGGAGCACTGGAGATTCTATTTTTTGTTTCATGTTTTTTTTTGTTTGTGTTGTTCAGTGTTCTGTTGGTGTCTCTGTATATTAAATAAATAAATAAATAAATAAAGCTATAGGTATATCAATAAGTGCAATGATAAAATACAGAAAGGCGATGAAAATGAAAGAAAGTAAACAATGTCATGACCGCAAAGTTCGTTTTGTGAATATGGTCTGAGAAGGAAAACAACATCGTAAATAATTCAATTTTCCCGAATCACAGAATCAGACGATATGTTATCTAATTTTGCAATAGGGAAAATGATTAAGTATAAAAAAATATTGATTCAACAATATATGCGTAATGTGTAGTGAATTAAAAAAAAAACAAAGATGTTTTATTTAATTTATTTAATACAAGGTCTGCTTTATTTATATGCAGATTACCTACTTTCGGGCAACTAACTGGTACTATGTCATATATTAATTTAATACACACCCAATAACAAATTATCACTTTCTGGAGACAAGTTATTAATCGTCTCACAGATCCAGACTGAAAACATAATTAAAAACTAGAGTTAGATACCCAACCGACAGCAGTTAAATACCCAACCGATAATTTTAGAATTGAGACTACGTGAAGACAAGAGAATTAAAGAAAGACCACCTACGCAATAGTCCAATGAAATAAACAAGGCTGCTGATGACTGGATGCAGAGCAGAAGGCTCAGTACAGAGAAGTTTGGAGAGATATGAGGGAGGCAGCAGTGGACATTAGT
The DNA here is from genome assembly GCA_963576475.1 of Molanna angustata. Lineage (NCBI taxonomy): Eukaryota > Metazoa > Arthropoda > Insecta > Trichoptera > Molannidae > Molanna > Molanna angustata. Next base: position 10,803,237 of record OY754965.1, read on the forward strand.
AAAAGTAATCAAATCAAATATCGGAGTTGAAGGATTTCAAAAGGAATGACAAAATATTGTTAATAAAGCATTCTTTGCAAAAATATCAACACTTTGGATGATTCTTTGCAAAATACGACGTTAGTATGTGTACCAACTCGCAATATTCGTTTATTTTTGATATCAAAATTATTCTTGCGTGTCCAAGTTGTGCTTGAAACTTCTCTTCTTCTCAGCCTAATCCCGTCCACTCCTGGACGAAGGCCTCCTCCATCTCCTTCCACGCCACTCTATCTTGTGCTCTGAGCAACCAATTGATATCCCATTACATGCCGTTGTTAATTAGATGTTTCGTGTATATAGGTACACGAAAACACGAAAATTTACAATAAATTGTAATTATTATTTAGAGTAAGAGGAATGACGAACAAGAAATAAAAGGTATTTCTAGTAGGTAATGGTCTCTCTTGGTGTTGTGTGTCGTGCTTCGGCCATATTATTTTGCCAACCAACGATCCTATGTAGGTATTATTTAACACTAAAGGTATATATGTACTATAATACATTTCCTAGGGGGAAGTTATGTCATAATAAAAATACAGTCAATAGTCATATTGCATGAAATATGTAGGTGATGTGACCTAATATAGATTTTAACTCTTGTTTGAAGAATGTGATTTGACTTTCTCATTTAAAATATTGAATAAAAACAGTATATAAAATACGCGAAAAATATTAGGTATCAAATTCTTAGATTTCATTATTCCACGCTTTTCTATTTTTTCACCCATTTATTAATTTAAGGTATCTCTGTACTTAACCTAACATTTGTCTCTCTCGTCCTAATCCTTGTGGCTGAGGATGGTGGCTGTAATCAATCACTTTCCGCCTTCATGCTAATCTATTCTGAGCAGAACATCAAGAGCACCAGTCACTGAAGACAAGATCACTCACAACTAGATCTTCGTCCGTCTACGATGCCCATCGCAACAAGCTTAACCTAACCAAACTTAAAATAACCTAACCTAACATAAACGAATTCAGTCTAACCTAATCTAACCTAACATAAACGAATTCAGCCTAACCTAACCTAACCTAACATAAACGAATTCAGCCTAACCTAACATAAACGAATTCAGCCTAACCTAACCTAACATAAACGAATTCAGCCTAACCTAACCTAACCTAACATAAACGAATTCAGCCTAACCTAACCTAACATAAACGAATTCAGCCTAACCTAACCAAACATAAACGAATTCAGCCTAACCTAACCTAACATAAACGAATTCAGCCTAACCTAACCTAACATAAACGAATTCAGCCTAACCTAACCAAACATAAACGAATTCAGCCTAACCTAAGTTAAAGAAATAAAAATGGAAAATTGGTAACTCACATAAAATGACAAAAATGTACCTACCGCTACACTATTTATGGTTTCACGTTGCTTTGTTTTGTTGGTAGAAATTGCCTTATGGCAATAAACCCGCCATTGTACATTATTGTATACAAATTTAATAAATTAGTAAAAATAAGTTACGATCCATAGAGAGATGCTAACAAATAAAACAACAATAGTAAAAGTCAATTTTACTGTCGATTTACATCAATAAATTTATGTTAAGAAAATTTTTATAATTTACACGATAATTGAAAATACTTACATACATGCTGTTAAATTACGTTATATACTCTGATAAACTGATATGATGTGCATAGGTTTTTTCATAAATTACGTAATCAAAGAATAATTACATTATAAATGCAATTTTATCACTAACGTATAACATGTCGGTAGTGACTAAGAATAATAGTTTATAAATAATCGATTATTTTAAATAGTTCATTTGCATATTTGATTAAATTGAATTAATTAAAATTTCGCAAATGATCTTGTATTGATTCTTGTTTGCACAATTATTCAATCGAAATACTTGATTGGATAATTGAATTGTTCGAGTGGTTTTAACATTTTCGGGATACAAGGTTTTTACAAATACGTGTTGTTTTTACTGACAAGATATTTATATATTCAAATAAATAATTTTGCATTTAATATTATAAAATTTTAAATATATTTGAATATATCGGGAAATTTACATTGCAGATGATTGGAATATTTTTTTTTCTGCAGTAAATCTACTTGTGTAGGTACCTTAATTAGATTTGTGGCCAGTTTGTTTATGAATTCACGTGTACCTACTTAATTGAAATTGACATAAATGTGGAGAGTTTTTTTTCTGTAGAAAACTGCTCAATGGTAGCGGAAAATTTATAAGACTATGTATTGAATATCAATGTAACGATTTATAAGACTATGTATTGAATATCAATGTAACGATTTATAAGACTATGTATTGAATATCAATGTAACGATTTATAAGACTATGTATTGAATATCAATGTAACGATTTATAAGACTATGTATTGAATATCAATGTAACGATTTATAAGACTACGTATTGAATATCAATGTAACGATTTATAAGACTATGTATTGAATATCAATGTAACGATTTATAAGACTATGTATTGAATATCAATGTAACGATTTATAAGACTACGTATTGAATATCAATGTAACGATTTATAAGACTATGTATTGAATATCAATGTAACGATTTATAAGACTATGTATTGAATATCAATGTAACGATTTATAAGACTATGTATTGAATATCAATGTAACGATTTATAAGACTATGTATTGAATATCAATGTAACGATTTATAAGACTATGTATTGAATATCAATGCAACGATTTCAGACAAAAAAAAAATTCTTAAAGCTTTGCTTTGCGAAATTATATAATCTTTAGAAATTTACTTGTACTTTCAAAGATGTGAGCTCTTTGTTTGTTAAGGGTAATTTAATCCACTTTAAAGGTCTGCTTACATTAAAACTGCGATCACAGTAAAACGCTTTATTGACTCCAATCCAATTAATCTGTAATATCGAAAATCTCATAATGCAAGAAATCTTTACGATGACATATTTTTACTCCTCACTAACCCAAGGGGATGCAGTGGGGAGTTATGATTTCTCAGTTTTAAGGCTATTTTCTTATTGCAGATTATCAGCTAGGATCATGCTGAGATTGTATTCTGAAAGTTTCATCACAGTGTAGCTGTCTGTGTGTGCTATGTACGGCGTGTTTATTTTACTTTACTTACAAATTTGCAAATATGTAGACGCCATTAGATTTTTAAGGATATTTGAATGGTGTTTCTCAATTTTTTTAACTGTCAAATATTTCAAAGTGACCCCAAGCTCAGTAAACTTAAAATTTAATTTTTTTATATTTGTATTAGTAAAAAGGCACGTCGCTTTCATAAAATGGAATTGATGAAATAACGAGTTTACATAAAAAAATATTTAAATAAAAAAAATATTGAACAAACTCATTTCATAAAAATGATGAAATTTTTCCATTCAAAATTTGAATGCATTTTGGAGTGACTTGGTATTGAGGATTATAGCGTCGGCCACACCCCACTCATTTAAACAGTTCTCGAATAAAGTGCGGTGCCAAGCATTGAAAACCATCAAGCTCATTTTATAGTCCACTCTCTCAGGACACATCAAATTGTGGAGCTCGTTTAGGAGAGGTGGTATTCAGAATCTTTTATTAGCCCCACAGATTAGCATCGCAGTTGCGTTTTATTTTTATATTAATATCGCACTATATTAATTTTACAATGATACAAACAAATAGATTTTTGCTGCCCAACTAGGAAACCCAGTTCTAGGGCAAGCAATTTATAATTTTATAGTGGCAATATACTTATGAACTGGGTGATGATACGACAAATAACTTGAGAATTTCACATATACCAAGCAAGCAAAAACTACAAATTTGCACTCTCCGTCTGTTATTTGCCGACAACTGTACCTACCAGTTGCAATTTGCGCTCTCCGTCTGTTATTTGCCGACAACTGTACCTACCAGTTGCAATCGAATATTTTTATTATTGCATATGCGCAAACATTGGATTTTTTCCCTGTCGGGAGTCAAAGATATTTTTTAACAGATTTTTAATTATCTCAATAGAGACGAAAGCGAAAGTATTTCAGTATTACAATATATAGAACTTTCAAAATTAAATTGATAGGGATCTCATTAAAAAGGCATAATTGGTGAAAATTGCGCAAGCGCATAAAGTGATCACGTAAACCAGCCGATGACAGGTCGTAAGCCCTGTAGGTGCCTTGATTTCCCGGTTCTCCTACAGTAAATATTCCAACTTCGTCTCTATTGAGATAATTAAAAATCTGTTATAAAATTCCAGTTGCAATATATTAATCTGATAACTGATAAAACCTTAATTTAGCAGATGCTTGTGCTTCAAATGACTAAAATTAGCCGAGGTAGAATTCAAACGTCTATTAAAAACAATTCAACGCACTAATAACCAAACCGAGAACTGATTACAGGTCGTAAGTCCTGTAGGTCAATAAGAAGGCATAATTGGTGAACGTTGCGCAAGCGCATAAAGTGATCACGTAAACCAGCCGATGACAGGTCGTAAACCTTGTAGGTGCCTTGAGATCCTGGTTCTTCTATAATATCCCAACTTCGTCTCTATTGAGATGTTAAAAAGTTTGTCAGTAAAAATATCATTTGACTCCCGACAGGGAAAAAATCCAATGATTGCGTATATGCAATTACAAAATATTCGATTTTACATAGGTACAAGTAGGTAAACAAGCCAAAAAATGAAATAATGTTTTTGCTGCAGTTCTGGGGTGACATCTGTGCGAGACAGCGTCACCTTATTTATAAGGAATATTGCTACAAAAAAGGTTTCTTCGTTACTTCATAGATGGCAATAGTATAATTCCTTATTTTCTGGTGAATTGTTACACATTATTCAAATATATAGAACTTTCAAAAATTACATTGATAAGGGAACTCAATAAGAAGGCATAATTGGTGAAAGTTGCGCAAGCGCTTGAAGTGATCACGTAAACCAGCCGATGACAGGTCGTAAGCCCTGTAGGTGCCTTGAGTTCGTCTCTATTGAGATGATAAAAAGTTTTTCAATGATAATATTACTAATTTGTGTAATGGGATATAAGGCATTTAAAAAGGGGTTAGACTTGCATTATGTGGTATATTATATAGGGATACAAGAATTAGTGGCAAATTTGTTCTATAACCTTTTTGTATAAACGGTAAATTTGCATTAAGTGTGGCCTGTATATCTAAATGAATGGCAAGTTCTCATGAAACGGGGGGATATAATTAATGTCAGGTATTTACTGTTTCCGCTTCCACAAATTAATGTCTATAGCAATCACAGAATGGTGAATGGTTGATGGTGTTGGCGTGCCCCATGTCTTTATATGCTTACCACAGCCCTATCGACATAATATTATATGTGCATATAATAAAGCAGAAAATACACATTCAAAGATGCATGTACCTAAACAGGATGATATGAAAATGCAATTGGGTTCATATATGTATATTACACGTTTTTTCTAAAAATCAAATAGATTATTTTGATATTATTAATTGTTTCAGAATTCACTTTGTGGCACATTTTTAAACACTTTATTAAAAAACACAAATATCTTTGTTGAGACCACGATTGAGTTTTTTATATTCGACCGGTTTCGAAACGTACCGTTTCTTCGTCAGGACGGATAACAACTAACTCTCTATGTATTATGTATGTTGCGGTCGGTGGAACTAATGGTGGGTGGTGGAAGTGGAGGGGATGAGGGAGGTAGTAACGGGGGCGGAGTCAATATTTCTAACGGGAACATATTGATGAGCGGACTATTAGTTAAAATCTGATTATTTATTATGTTTTCACCTTTATTTATTGCTTTTCTTATTTCTAATGATTCTAAATTATCTAGTCTGTGACCCTGTTTATGTATATGCAAAATTTGAACCCCAGTACTACTATCGAAACTGTGACTATTTTCTATAAGGTGATCCGCAAATTCTGAAAAGTTATTGCTCTTTAAACATCGCATATGTTCCTTTATACGCGTCTCAAAGTTTCTCCCTGTTTTACCTATGTAGAAAGCTGTGCATTCACTGCATGTTAATTTGTATACTCCCGATTGACTAATTTTGTCTACTTTATCTTTTGAATTTATTAAATATTTTCCTAAAGAATTATTTGTATAAAAAGCTGGTAAAATATTAGACGGTAGTTGCTTTGAAATATAGTTCGACAAATTATTAATGTATAAAATTCTACGGTAGGTTTTTTCATTAACATTTGGTTGACTGTATAAAAATTTTTTGGTTGTTATATATTTTTGTTTTTTGTTTAAAATACTATCAATCAATTGCGGTGCATAACCGTTGTTTTGAGCGATTTGTTTTATCGTATTTAATTCTGTCTGAAAGTTTTTATTTGACAGTGGAACGGATATTAGCCTATGGACCATTGAATGAAATGCCGCGTGTTTATGAGAAATGGGATGATTTGATGAATTATGAATTACTATATCAGTATATGTAGGTTTTCTATAGATGTTGAAGTCTATTTTACTATCTTTTAATGTTAATGTTAGGTCTAAAAAGTTTAATGTTGATTTTTCCTCTATTTCTACTGTGAACTGAATATTTGGATGGAAAGAATTAATATGTTTCAAAAATGACTGAAGTTGTCTAAGAGTACCTAACCATACACAAAGAACATCGTCTACGTATCTTTTCCACAGCGAAACATATTTAAGAAGTGGTGAATTATTAGATAAAATGAGATTATTTTGAATTTCCCAAAAAATATATTATGGAAATTCTTTCTAAAAAATTAATAAAATATTATCTTCTAAATTGGTGGAAATTCTTCGTAAAAAACATTGGATTTTTTTTCTTTATTCATCATCAAAAGTCTCAATCCTTTGGATTGGTTTGCAGAAGAAGTCTACATCTCGCTTTCCACTTCTCTCTATCCTGTGCAGCCCTTTTCAGCTCAACATATGTGGCGCAGTTCATGTCCTCGCACACCTGGGCCAAATACTCCCGTCGGGGGCGCCCCCTGTGGTTTGTCCCCTCAACCATTCCCTCCATTAGGTCATGTAAGAGTCCCTCGTGGCGCAAGATGTGCCCAATCCAGCGAGCACGTCTCTCGGAGATGGTATTGAGTAGGTGTCTGCCTTCTTCAACTCTGTTGAGAACCTCGGCATTCGTGATGTGGTCCCTCCAGGAAATTCCCAGTATTCTTCTGTAACACCACATCTCGAAAGCCTCAAGTCTACTTCTGTCTCTTTCGGTAAGACACCATGTCTCACAGCCATACAACAGTATGCTCCACACATATGTTTTTGTGAGTCTCTTACGGAGCTTCAAGTCTAGGTTGTTTGACTCAAGGATCTTCGACTTCTTGTTGAAAGCCAGCCATACCTGATGTATTCGGCTGTCAACTTCTTTCCTTGTTCTCCCATCCCAAGAGATCCTACTTCCGAGGTACACGAACTTTTTTGTGTTTTTCAATGTTTCTCCGAACATTATCACATTAATTTGCTGCTCCTCACGGCCTACAGTCATCACTTTAGTCTTATTTTTTATTAATTTTCATATTAAAAGCCTTGTTCAAGACATTCTCCATGACTATCAAAGCTTCTGTGAGTTCCTCTTCACTTGCAGCAACCAGTGCGATGTCGTCAGCAAATCTAATCATGTCAATCTTCTTCCCGTGTATTTTCACCCCTTCTCTATGACTCATTTTATCTCTGATTACATCTATTGCACACTGAACATACCCATTGAAAAGCACTGGAGATAGAGAGCATCCCTGTCTGACCCCTTGTCTTATTTTGGCTTATTTTTGGTCATTTCCACATGCAATTATAGCAGCTTCATTCTTATACAACTCAAATATAATTCTCCTATCTCTGTATTTCACTCCTAAATTTCTTGTAACATTAAAGAGCTTTCTCCATTCTACCTTATCAAATGCTTTTTCTAAATCCACAAAAGCAATATATGTGTTTTGATTTCTCTTTATTCGTTTCTCTAATAACACACGTAACGACAGTATGGCCTCCCTAGTTTCCATGCCTCTTCTAAATCCAAATTGGTCTCTTGTAAGAGAATCCTCTACTTTTGGTTCGATTCTCTTTAAAACAATATTAGTCAGTATTTTGGAGGCATGAGATATTAAGCTTAGTGTTCTATGTTGCTCACATTTTGTCGTACCCGCTTTTTTGGGTAAAGTAACAATTAGACATTTTTTGAAGTCTTCTGGCAGAATTCCTGTATCATAAATCATCTGGGTCATTCTAAACAATGCATCTGTAACTCCTTTTCCTGCTGATTTCATTTAGCTCGGCCGGTAGTTCATCAATTCCTGGAGATTTTCCATCTTTGAGTATTTTTAAAGCGTAGTCAAATTCTTCTCTGGTGATTGGGTCTCCCAAATCATCAGCGTCCACATCAACTTCATTTTCTATGAAATTTACAAGATTAACAGTACTGTTTCCATTATAAAGCATTTCCAGATATTGTTTCCATCTCTCTCCAATTTGAGTGTCTTCAAAAAGTAATTTGCCGTCTTCTGCTTCTATCGCATTGCCTGTTCCAGTTTTCTTTCCAAAGAAATCTTTTACTGAGGCATAAGCTGTTTCAATATTCCCTTTTTCCATATTGTCATGAATTTTTTTGCATTTATTTTGGTAGAACATTTCTTTGGCTTCTCTTGACTTTCTGTTTATTCTGTTCCTCAGTGCTCTATATTCACTTTGTGCCCTAGAGTTATTTTTCAATTTCCTCCTTTCCTCCATCATATCTAGGATTTCCTCTGTTATCCACTCTTTTCTTGCTCTTTATTAGCAATATGTTTATTTTGCTGAGATTATGGTAGCTAAGCCCCTAAGAAAGACAGATAACTGAAGCGTCTGAAGAAGTTTTATCGGGAAGGCAATGAATGTTTTCATCAGTAATGAAGAAAACTAACAAGAAGAAGAATTATGTCTAGTTCATCCCCAAAGTTAAAAATACTATAACTACCTTTCTACCTTTATTTCATTAATTATTTTTTTTTTAATTTACATTAGAATATACCTTTTTACACCTAAGTATATAAAAAAAATTGTCAGGGCAAGCTCCTTTCATACAATGCAATTTCATAGTTACTCGACAGTCAAATTATACACTTATACAATACAATAAAATTATATCATTTTGCAAAGTAAACAAAGCAAATCAAATACAAAAAGATTAAATAATTTAAAATATAGCAAAATCAAAAACAAAATAATGAAAACAAAGTTATTCATAAACAAAACAATTGAAAATATAGCAAAATCAAAGCAACGAAAATCAAGCAAATCGTTAATTACGTTTTGAAAATAATGTAAATCAAAAACAAAACAGTTGAAAATATAGCAAAATCAAAGCAACGGAAATCAAGTACCTAAATCAAAATCTAAACAATTTAAAATATAGCAAAATCAAAAATAAAGCAATGAAATAATAAAACCCTAAAATAAATAAAACCTAAATCTATTGAAGGTGTGAATTCGCGAACAAATACATATATATTAATAATTATTATTCATTAGAGGTAGCTAAGTAATTTGTATATTTATATGCGATGAATGTAGCTAGAAATATTTCAGAAACTTTATACGTATGCGGTGTATAGTAAGGTATGTATGTGTGATATTTAGTATAGTTATATCAGATAAGGGAATCAGCGTTAGTCATGCGACTCAACGCCAAACCTTAATTACTAAAATACATAGAGTTACATTCTTATGTATAACCATGTATAACTGTAATAATACTTACTAACAACTTTGCACTAGATAATATATGTTAAGTTGTAGTAATATTGTACCCAGAATGTACCAGATATTATTAAGTACTTGTTAATTATAGGGGCACACTGCATTGCAAACAAATAATCGTATTTATTAACACGTAGATAATATTTAATATTGTACAACTAAACTTGCGTATGCGTGTCAGTGTCAAGATGACGGAATACAGAGCGTGTCCGGACGAAAAACGTAGAGGAACAAGTTATTGCCGTTACTTTAGTTTGAAAGTAATTTTCATACGGTGAATCGTCAATACGGTAAAAAGGTCGCACGGTGAATTGTCCCCACGATCAACTGTCCACACGGTCAATTATTGTCCCCAAGATTATTATTTATTTTATTTTATTTTTTATTTTTTCAAATTGAAGCTAACAGTGTACAAAGAATAGTATATATGTATAAAAATATCAAATATAACAATTATCATCTCCGTACATCAATTATTAGCTTACAATACTATCATGATTTATTACAAAATACAGTCATATATACAAGATACAAAATCATATGTGTGTGTGAGGGTGTATATGTGTGAAGGTGTGTGTGTGTATGTGTGTGTATGTGTAAGTGTACATATATGTGTATGTGCATGCGTGCTGTGCGTTAGTGATAATCTTATGAAATTCCTGTTTTTAATTTTTGAGCGAGTTTATGTTTTGTATCACTGAATAGGTCTATGTCAAGGGACTTCTCATATTTTATGTATGTGTTTATAATTCTGTTTATAGTTGAGTTTTTCGCGGCATTAGTTTTGTATAATTTAGGTCGGAAGAGAGTTGTGTGTCTGGAGCGTCTCAATGGTACGTTAAAGTCAATACTCGACAAAAGTTCCGGGCAGTCAATAATATTGTTCAATATGTTGTACAGAAATTGTATATCTTGGCATTTGCGTCTTGATTCTAGTGACGGTGGAATAGGTGCAACAATACTTCGATATGCCAATCTCTTCAAATATTTATGCTGTATTTTTCTATATTATTAATGTGCACTCGATATTGCGGGTTCCAAATAACAGAGCCAAACTCCAGTGTACTTCTGACTAGTGAATTAAATAATATTTTAAATGTTTGTGGATTTTTGAAATCTTTACTTATCCTAAAAATAAAACCTAATTTTTTATAACCTGCTGTTGTAATTTTATCTATATGTTGTCTGTAATTTAATTTGCTGTCCAAGAATAATCCCAAATCCCGACACAAAGATTTCTTTACTATGTGTTCATCATTTAATGTGTAATCGAAAGTGTGTTTATTAATTTTTCTAGTGTAAGAAATTGAGAAACATTTAGAGGTGTTCAGTTTTAATAAATTTAATCTACAATAAGCTGCAAGTCGATCCAAATCTTCTTGAAGTTTTGCACAGTCAGATATAGTTTTCACACAATTGTAAATTTTCATGTCGTCTGCAAAGAGTGAATAATTAGAGTATTTAAAACAATTTCCAATGTCGTTGACATATACATTAAACAGTAGTGGTCCCAAGTGGGATCCTTGAGGAACTCCAGAACATATATGTGTTATATTTTCAGATGCATAACCCTTTACCACCGTAAGTTGAGTGCGATTAGAAATATAAGATTGAATCCATCTATGAAGATCTCCATGTATGCCAATTTGTAAAAGTTTTGTTATTAGTACATCATGGTTAACACGATCAAACGCTTAAGATGAAAAGACAGTACGATCAATTGTCCGGAAATCAATGCAAAGTTATTATTATACATTTATTTATATGATGGGAACGTCTTCCGTTCCTACGATTTAGAAGTAGGTACAATGATGTATGCAAATATGTCCTTGAAACAAGTATAATATACATGTCATATATTTAAGTATACATCCTCACGCATCCACTTAATAAAATCAAATCGATCCTATTTATTGTTACTTTTACAAATTCATCCATCACGGCATATCCCACCAGCGGTAACCAGCGAAAGGTGTGCGAGTGTGCAGTATAAAAGGGAGAACAACACATCTATGTATACCCACACACCAGTCTCGTTTCACCAAAAAAGGCACTACATTCAGAATGTGTGGATAACCTCATTGCTGAACTATGTGAGATGTTATTGTTGCCTGTTGTATTTTCGATTACCCGGCTCTTACGGGACACTCGAAAACAATGATTTAATAGAATGGAAGCACTATTCTAAGCCGGTGTTCAAGCCGCTTCCAAAGAGATGTGTAATATTGGAATGTGAAAAGTTTTTTTATAATGACAATTTATTTTTTCTTAATTATCTAAGAGGGTAAGCCTATTGTTGCACTGAACAGCTCGTATGTATATACATTGTACATATTAGGTATTATGTGAAAATACATATCACATCCATCGATATTTTCCAATAAATTAAGTCGATACCATTCGTGTGAAATCTCTTGAGACTTGTGAGAATTTAATGTGTCTCTGATGAGATATTCATTTCCTAGAGATATGTAACAATATAAGTACATAATAACATTATTATATCAGTATAACAGTATAGGCATTACCAACACAGTTCGCTGGGGGTATTAAAATTCATTGTCATTAATGTCTTATTTAAGTCGATGAGACAGGGCCGTTTGGGGAAATGTGTGTCAGACAGGCGGGAGAGGCAAACAGGTCCGGATTCACCAGTCTCAATTGGTGAAGTTGCGCCAGGCGAAAAGAAATCTGGGTTGCCAAATTATAAAAGTACGATTCCTTATAAACGATTGGCGTTATTTATCAGTCGTAGAGCACTGAGCAAAACGTAAATCGTATAGTTCCTCAAAGGTTTAGTCTGACGGGCCTCCACGTTTGTGGTTGGAGTCTTAGTGGTATGAAATATGAAAAGACTTACAAGTTCTAAAATGTTCCCTATGGAGTGGGGTAGGAGACTGCGTAATCTGTTTTAAGTACCACAAAGAAAAGAATCCAATAAAGACACGATAGAAATATCCACTTTAGTACCTTTAGAAGTTTTTCAAAGAATCATTATTAAAATTATATTAAAAAAGAGATTTGATTATCAAACTATTAATGTATTTCAAGATTTTAAAGTTTCAACTGTTGAAAATATCTATAAAAAAATCTCATTGTTCCAAATTAATAAAGATATTCTTATAAATTTAAACCAATCGTCATTTTCAATAAGCAGCAGAATAAATTCACAAGGATGTATTTATTACCATTCCTCTTTTACGTACAACTGCCTCACAACATTTCTATAAGTATAAAGGTACTAAGTGGTTTAATGAACTCCCTTTGAGTCTTAGACTCGAAAAAAATTATAATATATTTAAAAATAAAATTAAAAAATTGTACTGAATAATTTATTTATTTTTTGTTATTTCATTCTTGTTTTATGTAGCTTCATATTTTTTAGTAGATGTACAATGTTTTGGCATATGTAACAATATTAAATAGATACTCCCCTCTTTTAACACGAGATTTTATCTCAATTAAAGAGGGTTATTATGAATCATATAATGGAATTTGTATACCTTTTTAAATTGTGATTTATATGTAAACTTTGTATTGATTTGTAATAAATAAAAAAAATAAAAAAAAAATATTGAGAATTTTCAAAACGCATGCGAAACAAATAATACAATATTAATGAACGATTTACAGATGAAGGTAAACTCTTTTTAAATTATAGCAGGAGGCATCGAAAACTGTGGATACAGCCCTGGAGAAGAGACATATTTAGAATTCTAATTATATTTTTAATTTTGCAAAAAAATATTTTAAATTAACATTACGCTAGCGAGGAATTAAAATATCCATAGGTGTGATGTATATTTTTTTTTGTAGAAGTTTATAAATATTTTGTAATGTTAAACTCATAATCTCTCGACATTGTTTTTACCACGTAATATAACAATTTGAAGGATGGGGAGATAATAAATGATTGAAAATATTTTTTTTAGTTCAGCTGACTGACTCTGTACGTTTAGATCTGATCCCAATTTCGAATTTGAGCTTAGAACTTACCCACCCATACCATAAGTACATTTGAATTATGTACTATTACGATTGAAAAATACCTACCTACCGTATTATTCTCCATTACAAAGATAGGTTCTTAGGTTTTTAACAAAATTGGGATTGGATTTGCAGTAGTGTGAGGGTGCTGATAAACAGAAACTGCAATCAAATCTCATAGCATCATTTCGTAGTAAAACAGAATATATGGCTATATCATTGTGTAGTGCAGCTGAACATATGGCTACATCATTGTGTAGTGCAGCCGAATATATTGCTATATCATTGTGTAGTGCAGCCGAATATATGGTTATATCATTGTGATGTACAGCTGAACATGGCTATATCATTGTGTAATTTAGTTGAACATGCCTATATCATTGTGTAATTTAGTTGAACATGGCTATATCATTGTGTAGTACAGCTGAACATTGATATATCATTGTGTAGTACATCTAACATCTGACATAGTTCAACAATGAGGTTTACCACCCATTCTGAATGTAGTGCCTTTTTGGTGAGACGAGACTGGTGTGTGGGTATACACAGATGTGTTGTGCTCCCTTTTATAAGGCAATGCACACCCGCACACCTTTCGCTGGTTACCCTACATTGTGGGATATGCCGTGATGGTATGAATGAATGAATGTATGAATAGTACAGCTGAACATTGATATATCATTGTGTAGTGCATCTAAACATGGCCAAATCGTTGTGTAATGCAGCTAAACATGGCTATATCATTGTGTAGTACAGCTAAATATGAATGTATCCTTGTGTAGTACAGTTGAACATTGCCATATTGTTATGTAATGCAGCTGAACATGGCTATATCATTGTGTAGTACAGCTAAATATGAATGTATCCTTGTGTAGTACAGTTGAACATTGCCATATTGTTATGTAATACAGCTGAACATAGCTATATCATTGTGTAGTGCATCTAAACATGGCCAAATCGTTATGTAATGCAGCTGAACATGGCTATATCATTGTGCAGTACAGCTAAATATGAATGTATCCTTGTGTAGTGCAGTTGAACATCTCCAAATTGTTATGTAATATAGCTGAACATGCCTATATCATTATGTAGTGCAGCTGAACATATGGCTATATCATTGTATAGTGCAGCTGAATATTTATTTATGTATTTTTCTAATTCATTGATTGTGTTTAACAATATTTATTTTAGAGTAACAAAAAATGTTCCAATAGTTTCTATAACAAACACTATCTACTTTTGATATCATCCGCCTCCCCCAGAAAAAAAATAAATTTAATGTTAGCAAACATTTAGATACATTTTCCGTACAACGTGTTTAGAGAATCAAAAAAAAATTCCCAATTAGTTTTTTCCATAATATTTTTACGGGTATACAATTTCGGCTTGAAAGAACTTAACAAAATATTATTATCAATTAGATTGAATCAAATATTATTAAAACCTGGCTAATTATCCTATTTTAACACTTTGGATACGCTTTTTCTTCCAAATGAGGTACCTAGTTCGAGAAATATTATAATAAAACCAACTAATAACCATGCTTTCAATTTTTAATTATAAAAATCGTTATGTTTAAATGTTTTGATAAGACTGTTTAGTATTTTTACTTATTTTTTGATAATACAGTGAACCTAGAAGTACATGCTTACAATGTTTGAAGTCTCAGCATTGAAGTTTTTTTTTTTCATTTCTTTTGTCGATTTTTTTATTAAAAAAATACATTTTACACAAATATGCAAATAACAAGTATTTTATCAACATTGTTACGGAGTTTCAATAAAAAGATAATTTTAAAATGAACAGAATAAAATAATTTTAACATATTTTTCAACTGAGGATTCTGCTCATTGATTGGTTTCTGCTGTAAATACAAATATAAAACATCTTTTTTACAATCTGCAAAAGTGGTGAATTTTGCTTGAGCATTGCTTGAGAAATAATTTAGTTATAGAAATTTCTCCTTTGCTAGGAATCGACCGCAGGAGCCAAATGGTTCACTTCAATGCTAATTTTTGCTTTTTCATCTGTGACTGTGAAGATCGTCAGTTTGAATCTTTCGATTTTAAACCTTGTATAAGAAACTAAAGTAGAGTTGAAATAAGAAGATTGTTACCCGATTTCTCTTCATCCACCTGAGGTGAGCCTCGCTCTGCTTGGCTCTGTAACCACTCCCCTGACCAGGATCTGCCACAACTGAACATCGCCTTCCTCCCATGGCTCCCACAGCACCAGCTGCTTCCTGCCATGCCGCCTTTCCTTGAGCACACTGTAACATAAAAATAAACACAAACGTTAGTCTCCTTTTTGAAGTGCCGTGTAAGGTCCTCCCAACCTGGGCAAATGTCTTTCTATTTTGGGAAGTATGGAAAAATTAGAGTAAGAAATTGGACTTTTTTATAAAAAATGTCGGCTCTCATGGCTCAGTTGCATGGGTATATAACTGCTTATCCACAAATCCTCGGTTCGATTCCCGGTGAAGATACAGTTTTTAATTGTGTTTTCAGTCTGGATCTGTGAGGTGTTAATTTGTTTCATGCACTATTAAGATTATACAGAAACACATATATTTATTATGTTTTATTCAAAATTTCAATTCTTATATTTTTTTTTAATTTTACGCTTCGCATAAAGTAACACCTGTGTTACGAAGAGGAGTTTTACAGAAAACATTTTTTCATAGTAAATATATTTTGTACAAAAGTTATCATTTATAGTTTTATGTTATAGTTGCAATAATTTTGTAAAAATAAGCTGTAGAAATATAGCTATAAAGACTTATACTTCTAAGAAACCTTACCTAACCTAACCAAATAATCGAAAATGTAAAAATATATAATCGCCATTTAAAAATCTCAACTGTCATTTCATGTGGTACGGAGCCATCGATTTTCATTTGAAAAATTTAATAATTTTTTTTATTATTTTATTTTATTTCAATGTAAACAAAACAGTCACAACAAAGTAGGTACAATTAATTACATATAAAAAACAATCAAGGGCCAACAACTATTTACAGCTTATTACTAAATAGTGAAGTGCACATTAACAATCATAAACAAACACTATCATATATATGTATACATTCTTGAATCTTAATAAAAAAGTAAAAGTTGTCATTGCTTGGTGGGACTTTGAAGAAAATAGGAAAAGGAGGAGATAATGGGAGAGGAAAACAATGCATACAATTCATACGTATATGTTCGTTTTTTTTGTATTTCGCGTGATATGGATTCTAGCAAATACAAATGAGAAAATTCGACATATTCAGTCATATTACATACCTTCTTCACAAGCAACCTGTGACAAAATGAAAAATTTTGTGTGCAAAAAAATTCATCTGCATTGTTTGGGTTTTATGAATGTCAGAATTCATTATGAAAGTCAATAAGACAACAAGAAAAAGAAATGTACCACAAGACATGAATCTACATATGTAATAAAGAGCGATACCTATTTGTTTTGATCCTCCTGCAAAATATATAGGTAGGTACATACATATATTGGAAACTAGATAGGTATAAGTAATACCAATATATGTAGGAATATGTTGGTACAAAGCGCGTGTCTAAATAAAAATATTTATTAGTTGAATTGATGCGATCGTAAACACGCACTAGGCTTAGACCTTTTATGTCTGCAATAAAAACACAAATACAAGAACACAAGAGCCTCAAATGTAATACATACTGATAACGACTTAACTGTGTCATGTTATGTACATACAAGATATATGTTGGGGCTTAAAGACCGAAGCAGCATCAACACGTTTGAGCTTCTCAAGTTCAACCAAAATGCATTTATGTTTAACACAAGTGGTTTTTTCAAAAATATTACGAAAAATTGAATATCGATAATACAAGGTGTCTCAAAAGAAAGTTTATATTTGTATTCAGAGCGTTATGTGGAGATGTTAGACGACTTCTTGGTACCTGAACTGCAAAACTGCAAACATGGTTCAAGCAGAACGGAGCAACGTCACACACGTCCAATACATCTCTGCCACGAGTTCGTGAATTTTTCCCAGACAAATTGATCTCCAGGAGAGGTGACATAAATTGGCCTCCACGCAGTCCTGACTTTTTCCTATGGGGTTTCCTTAAATCTAAATTTTACGCCAATAAACCGACTTCCCTGGCGCATTTGAAAGAAAATATCCGTCACGAAATGGTAGCCATCACTGAGTCCACCTGCCGAGCCGTCATAAGTAATTTTACTGTTCGATTAAATGAGTGCTGCGAACGCAAGGGTCTATATTTGGATGATATTATTTTTAAGAAATAAATTCCCAAATTGTGTACTTTAATAAATTTTTTTCGATACACGGCTTACTTTTTTTTATCGATCTACTAAATGTCAACTTTCTTTTGAGACACCCTGTACTTCACGCCATTTCCCTCACGGGGCAGGCAGGTAGAAACGAACCTCACACTTATAATCTTGATACGTATCCATTCCGTTTCTTATACGTTTTTTTTCTATTGTTCTCTCTTTTATGATGTCGTTCACATGATCGTGCAATGACATTTTATGTATAGACACGTTATATTATGATAGCAAAGCCCTCTACAAAAATGATACAGTTTAACGAATTCTCACAATGTCACCAAAAAAGAGCACACACGATATAATACATTGAGTGAGAAAGAGATAATACAATAATAGACACACACTGCAGACATATTATCTCTTTTACTCCAGTGCAATCACATTATAGTTATCTCTCACACCAAATAATGACTATGAAAGAGACGAACTTATATTAAGTTACCGCTGCTGTGTGAAAAAGCGAATACAACAAAATACCTCTGCATACCTATAAGCGCATATTTCGACTTGACTACTGTCTTGTTTACTCAAAATAAAAATAACTTTCGACAAATCCATATAAATATATTAGCTATCGAATAAATATGAAGCATAAAATCCTTTCTTGATCGTGCCATCCTTTTCTTGAACGAATCCGTTCCTGTCACATTAGTTTATTTTCTTCGTCAGGCGTTCTTCATTAATTCTTCCCACGATCGAAAATATTCTTAAATCAAATACCTACTTTCTTTTATCTAGACATATATGCTGTGAAGAACCGGCTTCGAATAGTCTATCCACTCTAATCTATTATAATTGTAAGAGCCGGCAAGAACATACAAAATAACATCTTACAAAGTTTAGAAATGAGGTTCACCAACCATTTTTAAGGTGAGAC
The DNA here is from genome assembly GCA_963576475.1 of Molanna angustata. NCBI lineage: Eukaryota > Metazoa > Arthropoda > Insecta > Trichoptera > Molannidae > Molanna > Molanna angustata. Next base: position 10,822,171 of record OY754965.1, read on the forward strand.
GAGACTGGTGTGTGGAGATACATATATGTTGTGCTTTCATTTTTTAAGGTAATGCACACCCGTACACTTGTCGGTTGGTACCTGCCCCACCCCCCCTTATTTTGGAATATGCCGTGACGGTATGTATGTATATATATGACATTTTTTACCACACATGGTTCTTTCTTGGCTATTGTTATTTATGAAAGAAATTTAAATTCAACAATTTTTTTTTGAGAAACGACATCTTATAAAAAAAATGAGTCTATCTATTGAAAATTAATACACTCAAATTCAGTTTAATCTTCATTAATGTATACGACTTGATATATATTGAACTGACAATTTAGAACTATTTTAAACTTTCTACAAGACGAAAGATAATAATTTAATATAAAAAATATTCATCAGTTTTACGAAATCATTAAAACGAGGACATCAAGAACAAATTAAAGACGTACATTAAAGATATCTTTTCAATCTACAAAGTTACAGTTTCATTTAACGCAACAATAAATGTTGCTTACAAACACAAACCTAACCTAACCTAATATTATAACCTCCAATGAACTCTGTGTTTTTTGTTTTGTAAAAATGTAATAGGTATGTATTACCGCATTGCTTAAATGAAAGCACCACCATTACACCAAATTAACGATGCTTCAATGTTTGCGAAACATTTACTTTGAAATAAAAATGGTAATATCGATTGTAAAATAAAATGAAATGATACCCTACTTTCTGGTGGTTTAACTCTTGTGGGTAGTCAAATGGTATGTTTAGTTAGTGATCGATAAACGTAAACAGGTAGCTACTATTAATCCTGATTATAATAATTGTATGAACCATAGATTTTCCTATAATATACTAGGTATATGGAGTACTCCGTGCAATAAGTGAGTCATGGTATATCGCGCGTTTGACGTCTTGGTTGGCAACATATTGCAGTTTTCCATACACTTCAACACTTCCTAGATAACTGTTCTCTACATCTTAATGAACAAAGTATTTTTTTTGTCGACAAATAAATCCGAAAACAATTCGCATTAGTCGTTATTCTCTGTAGAAAAACGATGTAGTCTGCCCACCTTGTTGTCAAAAGTCCCGCAGAAAAAAGCCTCACTTCGATTCATACAAAATTTGCTAACTACGACATCTAGTATATTATATGAAAATCTATGATACGCATAAAAGATAGGTATTCACAAAAAAACACTAAATTATTGATTTTCTACATTAATTAGTGTAAGTACCTACAATGTAATATATACAAATTCTTATTTTCCTCATATTATGCTATTATTATTATTCCTGAATGCTATATACTAAATTTTGAAAATATTTTCCCCAGTATGTACCCTCAAAAGATACGTCTTTGAAATATAAAACAATTTATTTTTACATATTTATTCTATTGCGTGAGTTTTTTGAAATTTGAATTTGATTCATAGGTACTTTTATTGAAAAATAAGTTTAAGTAAAACCCTTTTTTTATTTTTATTGTAAGTTACTCAAAAGCTATAAGGCCTATGAAGTAAATTTTTACTTCAATCGAAAGAGAGTATGAAGATATAATTTTAATTAAGTACTATTCCTGTTATTTGAAATAAAAAACTCTAAATTTTACCTTTTCTTCGCGAAAAAATATTGTATATCACAGGTTTGGTGACATACAATATTTTTTCGTGTTACGTACATTAGAAGGTAATTTAGTGTGCATATTTGTGTACATCCGTATGCCCAATGGCCTTAAGGCATAATTTTATCAAAAAATAAAAACAACTCGATTATCAACTCCACCAGAACGTAAGAGCATTATAAATTTTTCGACAGATACAATCTTAGAGACGAAATGAACACATAAAATGGAAAACTCATCAGCTATAAGTTTTTAACATTTTAAACAAATGAAGTCAATTGAACAAACGACGTGTATAAGATCGGTACACATGAAACGTTGATTCTCGCCTAAAAAATAGCACTAAACAATTTTCCACTAATATATTGTAGTGGAGGATAAAGTAAAAAATAATAATTAATATTTATTTGATATACGAGTATGTTTCTAAGAAGAAACCGGGAAATCATTTTGTATATAAAATGTACAAAAATGCGAGAATCATAAGTAAAATGAAATAGAAAACTAGCATATAAATTGAACGACATACCACTTTGCTACAGTTGTCGTAATTTACAATTCCCTTGCTATTAAAGCTCAAAATGAATCGTTTCAGAATAAACTTAAATCAGAGATCTAATCACAAAATGAATCTACCCATGTACATATATAATATCGCACGAACACATTCGTATTTACATAAATGGATAGCAAAAAGGTTTTTATCGAAATGTTGTCTTCAAAACAACTTTATTATGTAGATTGGATGTATTTTAAAAATTTACGTACGCTTTGGATACAGAACCAAAGTTTTCTATGACGTGTTGTTCAAGTCTAACTTTGTATGTACGTCGTAATCTTGGAAGCATGTACTCATAACTAGCGGCCTTTGTTATTCAAAAAATTTAGCAGGTGGCTCTCTAACTTTTGTTTTATGGTTAAACTTCATTCAATAAATAAACATTTGATAAACGGAGCAGTTGCTTTTTGTGATAATATCAAATTAATCAGCGTTTCATAACGAAAGAACACAATGCGAATGGATATTGTACAATTAGAATTGGATGAATATTTATGTTGGAAAATATTAAAAAAAGAGGTAAATAATATAATGAATGGCGCAGTAAGATTCGTAATAGCTGACCCATTTTTTTCGATATGCAAAGTTTGCGGTAGGAACACAATGGGCAAGTTGATTATAAAGTATGGTAGTGAGTCAAGGAGATGGCAGAAGACGGATAAAAGCAGAGCTAAAGCGGTCGAAATGACGTCTCTGAGAATAATGTGTTGTAAAACGATTTATGATAGAATAAGAGGTTAAGATACTACAAGAGAATGTATGATTAAAAATATATCCAAAATAAGACGATAGTAAATGCTTTGAGTTGGTTTAGTTGTAGAAAGAATACGCGATGGTGAAAAATGATTGAAAATGATTGAAAATGGTTGATTTTCATTTAATCTGAAATTCCTAATTATAATTCCGTCATTTACTCCAGTCTTTCAGTCCCTCCCGTCTCTTCAGTGCCTTCAACTTTCCTTCAGTTTTTCCCGTCTCTGCCTCCTACCTCCCTTCAGTACCTCCTGTCCTTTTAGTGCCTCTTGTCCCTTTAGTGCCTCCTACACCCTTCAGTTCCTTCCGTATATTTAGTGCCTACTACCTCCCTTCAGAACCTCCTGTCCTTTTAGTGCCTCTTGTTCCTTTAGTGCCTCCTACACCCTTCAGTTCCTTCCGTATATTTCGTGCCTCCTACCTCCCTTTAGTGCCTCCTACACCCTTCAGTTCCTTCCGTATATTTCGTGCCTCCTACCTCCCTTTAGTGCCTCCTACACCCTTCAGTTTCTTCCGTATATTTAGTGCCTCCTACCTCCCTTCAGTTCATCCCTTCAGGGAGCAAGTCAAATGACATTTATGTTCATTTTACTATGTCGATCATTTTCAATAAATTCCTTTGTGAAAAATGAAATAAAAATTAAATATATTCGTTCAGTGGTCACTTCTGGAGAGACCACGTCGAACGCATGGACAACAATAGAATTGTCAAAATTGTATTCTGTCAAAATAAACAGAGATACTCAACAACAGAAGACTACCAGGAAGACCTGCGAATGGGTTGGACAGTTGGACTTACTTCTCTCTGGATAGTCCACATTCATAGGTCCAATAACCATCGTGTATTAACACGACGAAGAAAAAAATCCAGATATCCGTCCCGGATATACGCTTGACAATTCATTTGCAAAAGTTTCATTGCAATCATATGAACGGTTTAGGAACGCATACAACCATATAACCATACTTGATTACTTAGATTTTATTTTTCCACCGATAGTTCTTGATGGAATTTTATTTCAAAATAAACTTGAAAATGTCCTTAGCACGAAACCGGTTGTAGGTCGTAGTCAAATAAATAGTGGGATAATTCTTCTTCTTCTTCTTCTTTTGAATAGACCTTCAGGTCTGTTTTTTAAGAGGCCTGCTCTTCCTGCGAAGTGGACCCCCAGCTATCCCTCCATCTTTTTGGCGGTCTACCGCGAGGGCGGGTTCCGTGAGGCTGATTGTGAAGCACGATATGAGGAAGTCTGGTGCTGTCCATCCTTTGGACATGACCATACCAGTCAACTATAGAGGTATATCCCTATTGTGCTCAACACTAAAATTGTTCACACAAATCATTAAGACAAGACTAGAAACACATATTACCCTAAGAGAAGAACAACAAGGTTTTAGAAGGAACCGATCCACTACAGATGCCATATTTATCGTAAGACAGATAAAAGAGAAGGCAATTGAATACCAAACTCCTGCCTTTGTCTGCTTTGTGGATTTAATGAAGGCCTTCGATAGAGTACAACTCAAGGATATTATTAATATGTTGGTAGCTAAGGATGTACCTCCAGAATTAATAAACATCATAAGAGATATAAATTTGGGAAGCAGTACAAAGATAAGAAACGACAATGAATTAAGCAATTCAATCCCTATAATGACAGGTGTCCGACAAGGAGATAGTCTAAGCCCATTCCTGTTTAATCTAATAATGGATGAACTAATCAAGGAAATTAAATCGCCCCAGCTTGGGTACAGAATGGGGAAGGAAATTGTTAATGTAATTTGCTATGCCGACGACGCTTTTATAGTAGCCGAAACTAACAATGACCTACAGACAATGCTGAACAGGTTACATAGCACCTGCAAACAATACAACATGGCAATTTCAATTAATAAGACTAAATGTATGACATTCTCAAAAACACACATAGCATGCAATCTGACTATAGACAACAACCCAATTGAACAGGTTAATACCTTTAGATACCTAGGAATTGACATAACAGAAGATGCTGACCTCTGTGAAGAAATTCAGAGCCAAGTCAATAAGGCAGCTGCAGTCTCGGGCGCCCTAAAATCCATTATTTGGAAAAATGAGGATATGGCCATTAAAAGCAAAGTGAGAATCTACAAAGCATGCGTAAGACCAGTGATGACATACGGTATAGAGGCACGAGCAGACACAGTCAGAAGCAAACAAATGTTGAGGACTTCAGAAATGAGGACATTGAGAGCAATTGCAGGCAAAACCCTGAGAGACCGAGTGAGGAACTCCAGAATAAGGGAACTATGTGAGGTTGACGATATCATCGGATAATTAAACATGTTTTTTTATTTTTTTTATTTTTTACTTAATTACCCTCAAACATTATTTTTTATATATAGAGATTTCATAAATCAAGTACCTACGTTTCAATTTAAGTTGTTATAGTTAGCTAGCAAATTTAATAGATGTTCTTTCATTTAAACTTTTTTTCGTATAATTTCAGTTGTTTAACATTTTCACAATGTCATATACAATAAATGTAAACGATTTAAAGCACTGATTTTAATGTTGTTTACAAACCACCCTTAACCAACTATGCAAAAAAAGTATGGAGATATTAATTTGTATTTTCCGACACAAAATGCATTAAGCTATTATATTTCACCGTTGTATATTGTATACAATAAAATTAAAATGGCTACAATATTATAAAATGGTGTTGCCTGTTGGGAACAATTTATTTAGCTGTGATATAAAACTATCGAGTCACTGCAATACATGTTAACATAGTCACTACTGTGTGTGCATAGTCAATCGACTTACATAATATAATTATTACTTTAAAAGAGTTTTATTTCTGTAAAAGCTTTAACATTCAATGTATGATTTTGTCGGCCTTTGAAGCTCAGTTAGACTTTGGAGCTGTCTCCCGAGGAAATGGTCCAAGGTTCAATTTCCGGTAGACAAACAGTTTTTCGCTGTGTTTTCCATGATCGGTTTCGAAAGTAATTTAGTTTCGTCAATATGTTCTTGGACAGAGTCCTGTCTAGATTTTGATTAGCTGAAAAACAACACACATTAGTTCGAAACAATACTTGAAACATCATAATAATTTGTCAAATACTTTTATAGGTGCATAATTGTTAAATACGAAACAGAGCAGTATTTGCCCAAGTGATTGAAAATAAAGTTATACAGAAGGTTGATGCTCAACTAATGGGTTGACAGAGTCTCCAATTAAGAGTTTTTTTTAGTTTAGTCCTTAATATAATGGAGAAAAAAGAATTGCTGACCACTGTCAACAGACGCAAAGCAGCATATTTTGTCCACATTTTCCATGCTGATAAATATGCCCTTTTACAACAAAAGATAGAGGGAGGGAGAGGGAGAAGATAGAGATATGCTGCAGCTGGCAAAAACAAATGTTACAGCTTGTAAAAACAAATTTGTTACAGTTGGCAAAAACATATATGTTACAAAAAAATAAAATCAATGAATAAATTAATGTTGAATAAAATCAATTGATAACAAAAATCGTGGCTTAAAAATCTTAGTCAGTGGTTCGGGATTTCGGATGCGGAGTCACTAATAAGTTTTTTTTTTTGCTTTATATGGTAATTCACCTTATTTAGAGTGCTATATGCCTTGGTTTAAAATATAAATAAAAAAGGAAGGTTTGGAGTAGTTTTAGGAGAATATTGCATAATAATATGCATACTGGAGTAGCCTAAAGTCCGGACCCGATAACTAACTGGAGTAGCCTAAAGTCCGGACCCGATAACTAACTGGAGTAGCCTAAAGTCCGGACCCGATAACTAACTGGAGTAGCCTAAAGTCCGGACCCGATAACTAAGTAGGAGAATATTAAAAAGTTCAAAATTAAGTTACAGTGCAATGTGGTGTGTTTTGGGAAATTTTTACAACAAGGCATATTTTTTTGAATTATTAAGAGATAACAGGTGGGAGATATTAATTGGATCAAGGAACAGTGTCGATCAAGGATTGAAACTAATAAGTTGGCGCAAGATCTAAGTTTTGTGTGATGCTCGTCAACCTCCGTAAGGAGTGGCACAATAAGAAGAAGAAATTAATCTTTTTATTTTGTGCGTATGAAATCGAAATAAAAACTATAAGTAAATAAAACGAAACCTTTGGTCTATCTGTATTTTCTTATGTATTTGAATAACTTGATGAATTACTTACAGGTGCCTCGGCCATAATAAAATGGAAAGAAATCTGAATGAAATATCAGCCAGGAAGTGCTTTGAAGGTATCGCGTGAGTTTTCTTTTTTGTTTATTGTAATAAAATTGAATGTTGAATGTTACAAGGTGAGGTATCTGTATTACACTCTATGTCGTGGTCCACCCTTATTTTTGATAGATTAGTCATCAGAAAATCTAGTGAAAATGACACGAAACCAAATATAAGCTTAAATTTACTAGAACAGCAAGAATTGACAATAATTTTATAACTAAACACATGTATTGAATTAATAGTGCAAAATGAAAATTCTGCTTTTCCTTAATTTTTTAACTTTAAGTAAATAGTATTCGATGTTTTTAAGTAGGTTCCTAATGCTCTGAAGGTACATTAATTCCCAATTATTTCAACATTTTCCTATTAGACTAAGAGTCAGCGAGTGCCAGATTTACGGAATTAGTATGAAGACTGATTTTTTTCTGTAAAAAGGGTACCATTTTTTTCTGTAAAAAGGGTGCAAGATGTAAGGGTCGTATTACAGGAGTTATTTGAGAAAAATGTAAGAAAAAGGTAAGGTCCCGTACTGAGAGAATACTGCTTACAAAACCTCAAGTTTTTCATATATTTTTCTCAAATAATTCCCATAATGCGACCCTAAGTCTGGCAATCTATATGTAATAATTGCTCTATATTTAAAAGATTAAATTCACACTCAGTTCAAGCTTGAACGCCTAATTTTTTTGCCATGTATGCAATGAGAGCCGAAAGCCCCGCATTCATAAATTGTTTCTTTTTGAACATTACATTATTGCATTGTTGGACAATTATCTACTATATAAATATAATTACTAAGTTTAGCTAACGATATCAATATTCTTGTCACTGACTGATTTATGAGGTTTGTTAACAGAAAACTGGTAACATTGTTACGAATTCGTCACCATCAACGCGAAATTGGTTTTTAACTAATTAAAGGTAAATAGATATATACATTTGAAAACACTATAAACATGGATTATATTGGGCCCATTAAAAATAAACCTATCAAAATAACCTTATACACCACGAAAATATCAAAATATTGCTTTCAACAGGTAAATATTATAGACTTACTTAATTGAAATATGTAGGTATGTTACTTTACTTTTAATACATGGATGTCCATGATATAAAAAAAACAATATAAAAAACGTAAACGGGTCATTAGTGTATGTAGGTACCTGTTATTTCAGATAAGCAACAAAAACAATTTTTTTGTAAGTTTATAATGTCGTGCCTTCTCACGGCAAAAACAAAAATAATACCATCTTACACCTTACGTGCCATAAAATGGCGATATCGTTTCGGAGGGAAAATTACTGCCTGCTAAAATGATTAACTGTTGGTGGTGGATTTAATCGAATAAGTCATAATATTTGACTTCAGTTGCCCCATTAAACTTTTGTTTATATTGGCACGAAGACATTGTACCTAGTCATTCTTTCAAAAACTGAAATTATGACTTTTTAATCAAGTTCTCATACATTTGAAATTTTCTGTGGTAATTTTTAAAAATTGCGGATCACTTAAGAGACGAAGAAGAACAAAACGAAAGCGATTGAAATTGTTCGTGTTTCCTTTCGTCTCACACATACACATTCTAATCAGTCCGGTGCGATAGAGACCATCTTCGTGTGGGACGAAGTCTTCTTAGGATTTCTCATCGAAGCTTCATTAAAAACAACACGTTACACATACACAAACAACAGTAATTTGACAAACTTCATAAGAACAAATTTTTATCCTATCGAAGTACTATACGATATCAATCTACCTAGTATAGTTGTCGCCAAATTACTTGAACTTTTAGCCAAGAAGGGAGGCGATTTGCTTGTAAACCAACGAAGCAAAAATACACGAATTTGTGCTCTGCGCAACCGGAAGCTCGTTCGAGATGTTTGGCGAAAATTATATTAATTATATTATAAATTATATTTAATTTTTTTTATTTATACTAACTATATATACGTGTTTTCTTACAAGATATTCAAATATGCATTAAGATATATTTTATAATACAATAGTAGGTACTGTATAAAAATATTTCAAAAAATATTCCCAAAGAAATATTTTAAATGACACACGATTGCTTCGAAAGTGTCTGAATGAAATAACTTATTCATGGTTTAATTTTATTTCGTTTTTATTGTCGACCTTTGTGGCTCAGTAGTTAAGGTATCTGACTGCTGAATCAAAGGTCCCAGGACGATTCCCGGCGGAGACACAATTCTTAATTGTGTTTTCAGCCTGGATCTGTGACACGATTAATATCGTAAGTCTGCAGAATGTGGCAACTTGTAATTGGGTGCGTGTTAAATAAATATTTTACATAGAACTTGTTAGTTGCCCGAGAAGCAATATAAAACATATTCATAAATAAAATAAGCTAATTAAATTGTAATAAATAGTTATGACCAAAAGTATAGCAAGTCTTGGTCTTGGTCTTGCGAGACTTGCAAGACCCAGACCGCGTTTGTTACTGCAAGGTCAAGACCAAAAGTCTTGTTATAAAAAATGCAAGACTTCGAAGACCAAGACAAAGACTGGGTATACAATACCAAGACCAATACTCGATCGAATATGCAAGACCAAGACCGAGGGTGCAAGATCAAGACTACCCTGGTCTCGGTCTTGTATTTGCTCATCACTAGTAATAATAAAAAAAAAATCGAAGGATCACAAGATTCTTGATTTTAAGTCTTATATGTACTTGGGGTCTTGCAATAATACAAGCAGTCTTTGACTGCAAGAACAATACTGAATTTGCTCATCACTAGATGTTTCTAACACATGTAGGTATATATTACAACACAATGTAGATGCCCAGAAATTCAAGTGAATCGTTTGTTACTAAACAATACAGGTCCAGTATAATACATACATACATACGAGTACATACCTACATACATATAATATTATTATGTACATTCACGTCAATCCTTGGAGTTTTGTTTCAAAATGCTATATTGACAGGTAGATAAACAATATTACGTAGGAAAAAAATACACAGGGCCGGATTCACCATAGGTTCACCAGTGCAGTTGCGTCAGGCGCTGGTTCATCGAGGATCAAAAAAATAATGGAAAAAAATTAAAAAGAGAATTTTTTTAATCAGTAATATATATAAAAAATATACATATTTATTTATTATAAACATGATTTATTTTTTACAGCAACTCATAGTTAGGTAGGTACTGTCACATATTAATTTAATACGCACCCAATAAAAAATGTCATTTTTGATACTCATGATACCTCACAAACCAATCTTTAGATTAGGAGTATCGGCCTTTGGATTAGGAGTATCGGCTTTTGGATTAGGAGTATCGGCTTTTGGATTAGGAGTATCGGCCTTTGGATTAGGAGTTTGAGTAAAATATGTATTTAAAGTAAAACTTAAACATTTTGACGAAGTGAATGAAATAAATTTTAATATTATATGTATGTCCCGATCTTCTCATGTAGGCATCCCAGTTCTCCAGACTATCGGGTGGTATGGGACAAAGTTATGTTCTTAAAATATTTCTAATTACTCATTTAATATACTTAATTTGCATTTACGCAAATATTGTATTTATATACCTATATTATAATTTATTGTCATTGTTATATCTTTTATTTCAATATACTTGTTTTTATATTTTATATAAATTCTTTTTATTTCTAAAATTAATCTTTGAAAAAAAATGTCCCATACATTGCCCCTCCCCCCTATATTTTTTTTATAATATATTGTTCATATTGAATTTATTGTATAATTTACTTATATTGTGACTGTATGTTTGTTTTTACTTTTTAAATAAATTCCTTTTTTTTTTCTAAAATTGTCCCATACATTCCAACTCTCCCCTATAATTGGTTTATAATATATTGTTAATATTGTATCAATTTTATAATTTGCTTGTATGTTCGTTTGGTTTTGAATAAAAAAATAATAATAAAAAAGAAAAATAAAACAAATTGAGCCATAAAGGGTATTGCAAATAGTAGAAGCGGACCTGATTGCGCATATTTTCGATCTTGGTTTTTTGAGGAAGTGCGTTCGCTATAAACAAACACGCATAATGTTAGACACTATTATACATACGCAGTATTTAATTTTTTATTTACTTTATTTTAAGTACCTAAGTACTTTGAATTTGTAATAAATCATTATTACGCGCAAATTGCAAAGTAGTTTTTTGCCGATAGGGAATTTCTTTTAAGAGGGTGACTGCTGCCAACGTACCAATTTTTTTAATTTGAATTTGCATCATTACTACAAAACGAATCATTTTGAAAAAAATAACCTAGTTAGTTTGGATATTAATAACGAAAAATATACCTTAACTTTTTAATTATATTCTGTATATATTCTTGTAGGAAAATAATAAGCATATACCAATTTTTGACATTTAACTTAAATTTCTAAAAAACTATAAGGTATAGAGCATTATATTTTTTTATAAATTAAAGAAGATCAAAATATCTGGAAAAATACGATGTAACGTTGCATTAATGCATCAGGTTAAGTTAATAAACCAAAAAAACTTTTATTTCGTAATGGCGCTGAATGGAAAATAAATGTTTTTTTAGGTTTATTTACTAAACCTGAAGCATTAATGCAACGTCACATCATATTTTTATAGATATTTTTGTCTTCTTTAATTAAAAAAAAATATGTTGAACTACGCCTTATATTTTATTAAAAATATAAGATAAACATTGAAAATCGGGGCATGCCATTATTTTTCTACAAGAATTTATACAGAACATGATCAAAAAGTAAAGATATATTTTTATTCATTAATACCCAAACTATCTAAATTATTTTTTTCAAAACGATTGGATAAGAAATAATGATGGTACCTATATCAAATTGAAAAATAGGTACGTTGGCAGCAGTCCCCCCCTTAATGAAACACTAACATTTGCTAGCTAAATATACTTACAATGTACATTTAGGTAACCTATACCTTATTTGCATAATTGATTAAACTATCGATTTATTATACAGTAAAATTTTTTAATGCACACACGATATCAGACTGGTCGATAGTGCGCAAGGTTAATATCCGATATAGTAATCGTGAGTTCTTATCCCTCCCACGACAGATTTCATCCATCATAAAGACTTTGTCAGTAAATATTTACTTGTGTGGGTTTCCATCACATTCGATCCTCCAAACATTCATCTTCTTTTTCTTCTTCGTGCCATATCAGATCCCCCCAACGTTGGCGATCACTGCTGAGAAGGCATCTCTATCCACCGCCGTACGGAACAATTCGCCGACGTCTCTGATGCCGGTCCACTCACGAATGTTGCGGATCCATGACATCTGACGTCTTCCTATTCTGAGGTGTCCCTCTATTACAGTCCTTCATAATCACTTGTAGCAGCCTGTACTTTTTACAGAACGTGACTCAAAATCATATTTTTCGTTGCTTAATTGTGTCACCCAGCTCGCGCTCGACATTTGCTCTCCTGAGTATCTCCACATTTGATACTTTTAAATCTTTATTATTGATTTTTAAAACGAGAGATTTTTAATTCAAATTTTTTTTTAGGTTGGCACTAAAATTAGCTCCGTCTTAGAATAGTGCTTCCAATCATTTCTATTATCTTCGTTTTCGAGTGTCCCTTAAGAACCTGGTAATCCAAAGAGACAAAATAAAATCTCACATAATTCAGCAATGAGGCTCACTACCCATTCTGAACAAGACTGGTGTGTGAGGATGCACGCAGGTGTCGTGCTTCCTCTTATAAGGTAATGCGCATCCGTACACCTGTCGCTGCTTACCCCACATTGTGGGATATGACATAATGATGGTATGAACGAAGGTAGGTACCTTACTAAAATAAAAGTAAGTATTTGGTTTTATTATGATCTGATGGTTTTAATTTGATATCTGTCGCATTTATTGCAAACCACATCCTCAGAATAATGAAAGAAACACATCAGTTATCAAATTAAACCAAGAATATATTACGGCAAATATCTTGAGAATTTTCCTCGCGGAGGATGACGGTTTGCACATGTCTAGTTAAAAAAAAAACTACAAAAATTTGCATTTTTTAAATAAATTTTATCAGTAATAGCACATTTAAAATATAAATATGTCGGGTAGAACATCAACAGGGAGACCAAGAGCTCTCGTCAGTAACATGTGCCTAGAAAAAGAAGAAGAAGATCGGACAAGCTAAATTTAATTTTTATTTTCTTTTACATCTCTGTAAATCGTTTACTAATATATATAATAAAACAGTTTCAAGTGTAAACTTGAGTATAGATTGATCTAAAAATGGCAGTGTTTAGGTATGGTTGATTCGTTGTACAAATTATCGGCTAACAACACGTTAAATAATAATTATAATAAAACAAACCTTTATATATGACCCTGCTATGTTTTAAGGTAGGGTTCTGGTGAAACACGTATATGCTGTAACTGTTGTGGCTAATGGCAATAATGAAACAGATTTGTTGGACAAATAAATTACTTACAAGTATGCTGCATTGCCATTTGCCATCATACATAATATTTCGTATTGAGGGTATCGTATAGGTATTGTATTTATTTATTTCTGTGACAGAAAATAAATAACTTACAGTAGTTGCTGGGTTCATCTGTGACCTGAAAATGCCAGTGAGATCAAAGGGAAGGGTATATAAGGCAGCTGTAAGACCCGAGGTACATGGACTGCTTGTAACAGTCGAAGTCAACTGCCCTCGAGCAGTTGTACCGACAGCATCTTGCGGTCGGGTCGCGTATTAACCTTTCCGTGTTGATTAGGAGGCATGCACTGCCTCGAATTAGGCACTAGTTGGTTACGCTAATGCACTTAAAAACTCGCGTTGAATATGGAACATAATATATTATAGTGTTGAAGTTCGCGCGCTATTTCGTTTTGCTCGCATTTCGTCTGTCACTGTCACATTTGTATTTTGTGTTTTTTGATTATATATGGTAGTAATCAGTAATTTTGTATGGTGTAAGTAATAATGCTTGGTGGTATTTTGGACAATTTTAAATTACGATTTTGTAAATTACGAAGGAGACAAGGATAATTACCAATGTAAAATTCGATGATGATAAATTTGATTCTTGTGAAGGTAATTACGACACAAAGTGTGATTATTTCATTGAAAAATTCATGAGTACCAATTTCATACAAAAAAATTGTCTTACCGGATTTTTTCGATATAATTTAGATTTGTGTAGATAAATCTATTAAAACAAAAACAATCATAGGTATACAAAAATTGCCTCTAACACAGCCTTGTAACGCTCAATCAATATTTATTTATTTATTAAAATCCTTTTTACAAGTATAATAATAACAATAAGTACAATATAACTTTATACAGTAGTTAATAAAAATTATAAGTTATACTATAAGTAAGAAAAAGTTAAGTTTGTCATTAGTGTATACATTTATATATTTTAATTTGTGGATTAGGCTACTCTACTAGGATATGCCTGTCCCAGAGTAGCGTTATATAAATCAGTTCTATTATTTTAATTCGTCACTGTGTTAGTTATTTTTGTAAGGTTCTGTGGTAGGTTGAAGTAATGATGTGCAAGTATGTATATATTTTAGTGTTGTATGAAAAAAAAATGCTTGATGTAAAAAGGGCTAATGCTAATATAATTTTGATTTTTTTATTTATTTATTTATTTATTTATTTATATAATTTATGTACATGTGTACAAAGGCAGGTTTATTGCCATAAGGCAATTTCTTCCAACCAACCCGAGCAACGTGAAGTCTCTTAGTTAAATTGGTACAGTACTAATTAAGTGAGAAATAAATTGATAAAAAATAACATAAAAGATTAAGAAATATAAAAACAAAATTACAAAGAGAAAAAAATGAAAAGAGAGTTTAAAAATAAAAGAACAATAAAAATAACACTGATCATAGCAAAGAGGAAAAGGATAAGTCGTCTAAGCAGTAATATTAAATAATTCTTCTGTTTATGCATGGTAAAATTTATAAACTTGTGTACGATTGAAAGACAAGTGCCTTGAATTGAACAAGTATAAACAGGAACAGTTTGCATTTGGAGGAAACGTGCCTTGAATTCAACACGAGTTTTTAAGTGCATTAGCGCAACAAACTAGTGCCTAATTCGAGGCATTACTTGCCTCCTAATCAACACGGAAAGGTAAATACGCGGTCGGGTCAACTGCAACACGACTGCTCGATAATTGTGAAAATCGAAGGAGTGAAAGTAATGTCCTGTAAATCGCCAACACGAGTACTACGGGGTGGAGGAGCCCCCCCGGCATGACTGGTGGGCACGTCACGCTCGGCTGTAGTCCGCCATGCTGATGAGACAGGTGTAGCCGACGCTGCTCCTGACGTGGAAATCGAAGAACTGAAAGTACTACAGACGTGGTGAAGGTTCTCTGTCGAGCCACGTGTTACCGTGGCACAGTTCGGTGGGAAACCCTCGTCATGATTGACGGGCCTCCACGTTTGTGGTTGGACTCTTAGTGGTAGTGGTATGAAATAAGCTTGATGGTAGTTCTTGTTTTGTCCGACGAGCAGGCGCTTCGGGGATGAAAAGAACTACATAGGAGTGGGGTAGGAGACCGCGAAATACTGTTAATGCTCGATAATTGTATAACGATTGATAATTTATTGTAGCGGCAGCTTGAAGCATCGTCCTCTAACAATTAATTGATCGTCCTTTTAAGAATTTGAATAAAATGAGCCTTTTTTCTAAGAAAACAAATGTCTAGGGGTCGTATTACAAGAGTTATTTGAGCAAAATCTAAGGAAAAGGTAAGGTCCCGTACTGCGAGAATACTGTTTACGGGAACTCAAAATCTTCCATTATTCGTTGATATGATATAAAAATATAAAAATACTTGGTTAAAGTTCTATTATATTTATTGGATTATTGACGCGTTTCGTGCAAAGCACATCGTCAGAATAATGCTCTACAAGACTGAGACTAGTAATGTGCTTTGCACGAAACGCGTCAATAATCCAATAAATATAATAGAACTTTAACCAAGTATTTTTATATTTTTATAACATATCAACGTACAATGGAGTTCTATCAAGAATTGTCGATCGACAAACTAAACTTAGTCTTCCATTATTCTTAAATAACTCTCTTAATACGACCCTAGGTCTTCTTATGTCTATCTATTTGGCCCCATTTTTTTATAAAATCTAACCGGGATGGTATAATTGACGACACCACTAATACAAAAGTGTGCCAATATAGATTTTAGACGTGTTTTACAAAATAGTGTGTAAAAATATCCGATCGTATTTATTTTACGAATGATTAACTACCAAATTATTTGTTTTTAACACGATATTTTGACGAAATCTGATTTGCCCCAATTAAATGTATATATTATAATATTAGTCTCTAGTATTTCGTGAATAACAGAAATAAAATTTTGCCTTCTTTGAATTCATTTTTAAATGTTAACTTTTTCTTCGAGCGTCTGAATTAATTTAAAAATAAGTTAATATATTTTATGTGTTTGGATTACATATATTATTATGTACTTATCATGTTTCAGTGTGATGGTAGATTGGAAAAAGATATTGAAAGGAGAGTAACGGCAGGTAATAGAGTGAATGGTGCATTAAGAACGGTAATGGCTGACCCAATTATTTTGAGGCAAGCAAAGCTCGCGGTACACAATGGTATCGTCGCACCGACTCTAATGTATGCTAGTGAGACATGGACATGGCAGAAGACACATGAAAGTAGAATTAACGCGGTTGAAATGAGGTCACTAAGACGAATGTGTGGTAAAACGATGTATGATTGAAAGAAATATCGTATGTAAGATGAAAATAAATGCCCCTGGGTGGTTCGGCCACATAGAAAGAATGAGTGATGACCGTCTGACAAAAAAAGTGTACAAGGCTGATAAAAGAGGAACGAAAAGTAGAGGTCGGCCAAAAAAAAGTTGGCACGATCACATAAATGGGGTTTTGAAAGATGGTGATGTTAGAAGTAAGAATAATAGAAGAGCGTGTATGAGACGATGTATGGACGTGAATGAAGCGAGGAATGTGTGTCAAGAGAGAGGAGTCTGGCGTTCGGTTCGCTCTGTCTACCCCAAATAGGGAAATGGCGTGATGGTATGGTGGTATGGTACAAATCATTGTACATACAGCATGTTGTGTGTAAATGTACTTACATGTTTTGTGTATTATTAAGGTACAATAATTATTATCCAATGACAGGTAACATTTATGGATTATTGTCAATTTGACAGCACTTGGTACAATCATTTGACAGCAGGCGTAACGTCATTTCAAAAGGTACATTGTGTGATAGAAGAATATTTTTATATTTTTATTCAATTCGTTATTATTGTAGTAAATTAACCTAAATTTATTTTTTTCTCTTCCCACTTATTTTATATTTATTTATTTAAATTATTTTCTATTCTTAAAAAAAATAACACGAAATAAAAGAATAAGCATGGATGTACAGCATGAAAAATCAAACAAATATATTATGTTTATAATATATAATAAAAATCATGCAATACCTAGACCAAATCAAAATGGATATTAGGAAATTGTAAAAAAAAATGTAATCAACGTCTAATTAATTAAAGGTTTGAGTAATTTTTATTTTCTGACATAATATCCTGTTTAGCATCAATTTGAATTCAATAATATTGTGTATTGTGTAAGACATAATATCGACCCTAAATCGATTACGTGGAAATGAGAAACCTTATGATTATTTGGAGTCAGGTCCAGGTAAGGTTGATACCTACCTACAATTAGTTACAGTGACCTTGCGTGTTAAGTGTCTAGCGCGCCCAGTGCGGTAGAGGGCTGAAAATATTCCTACCTTTCTTTGAACCAACACATAAAACACTTTTCTAAGGCGTCAGAACATTAATGACACCCCTCATTTGTTTCCAAACGACGAATTAAAATCGTTTCAGGATAAACTTATTTTTGTAACAAATATAGAATTGATCTTGGAAATACGGATATACCTATAATAATCATGGTAAGGGTGATTGGAATAACTTATGTGATCTTGTAGGTATAATATATTGTCTCTCTGACACTAATGTACACTGCACACTCACACACATATGCATAGTTACACTATTGTAATATACTTATATTTGTAAACATGTAGAAATCGATCTTGAAAATGCGGATATATTATAATTGGGGTAAGGGTGATTGGAATAACTTATGTGATCTTGTAGGTATATTATATTGTCTCTCTGACACTAATGTACACTGCAGACTCACGCACATATGCATAGTTACACTATTGTAATATACTTATATTTGTAAACATGTAGAAATCGATCTTGAAAATGCGGATATATTATAATTGGGGTAAGGGTGATTGGAATAACTTATGTGATCTTGTAGGTATATTATATTGTCTCTCTGACACTAATGTACACTGCACACTCACACACATATGCATAGTTACACTATTGTAATATACTTATATTTGTAAACATGTAGAAATCGATCTTGAAAATGCGGATATATTATAATTGGGGTAAGGGTGATTGGAATAACTTATGTGATCTTGTAGGTATATTATATTGTCTCTCTGACACTAATGTACACTGCACACTCACACACATATGCATAGTTACACTATTGTAATATACTTATATTTGTAAACATGTAGAAATCGATCTTGAAAATGCGGATATATTATAATTGGGGTAAGGGTGATTGGAATAACTTATGTGATCTTGTAGGTATATTATATTGTCTCTCTGACACTAATGTACACTGCACACTCACACACATATGCATAGTTACACTATTGTAATATACTTATATTTGTAAACATGTAGAAATCGATCTTGAAAATGCGGATATATTATAAATGGGGTAAGGGTGATTGGAATAACTTATGTGATCTTGTAGGTATATTATATTGTCTCTCTGACACTAATGTATACTGCACACTCACACACATATGCATAGTTACACTATTGTAATATACTTATATTTGTAAACATGTAGAAATCGATCTTGAAAATGCGGATATATTTTAATTGGGGTAAGGGTGATTGGAATAACTTATGTGATCTTGTAGGTATATTATATTGTCTCTCTGACACTAATGTACACTGCACACTCACACACATATGCATAGTTACACTATTGTAATATACTTATATTTGTAAACATGTAGAAATCGATCTTGAAAATGCGGATATATTATAATTGGGGTAAGGGTGATTGGAATAACTTATGTGATCTTGTAGGTATATTATATTGTCTCTCTGACACTAATGTACACTGCACACTCACACACATATGCATAGTTACACTATTGTAATATACTTATATTTGTAAACATGTAGAAATCGATCTTGAAAATGCGGATATATTATAAATGGGGTAAGGGTGATTGGAATAACTTATGTGATCTTGTAGGTATATTATATTGTCTCTCTGACACTAATGTACACTGCACACTCACACACATATGCATAGTTACACTATTGTAATATACTTATATTTGTAAACATGTAGAAATCGATCTTGAAAATGCGGATATATTTTAATTGGGGTAAGGGTGATTGGAATAACTTATGTGATCTTGTAGGTATATTATATTGTCTCTCTGACACTAATGTACACTGCACACTCACACACATATGCATAGTTACACTATTGTAATATACTTATATTTGTAAACATGTAGAAATCGATCTTGAAAATGCGGATATATTATAATTGGGGTAAGGGTGATTGGAATAACTTATGTGATCTTGTAGGTATATTATATTGTCTCTCTGACACTAATGTACACTGCACACTCACACACATATGCATAGTTACACTATTGTAATATACTTATATTTGTAAACATGTAGAAATCGATCTTGAAAATGCGGATATATTATAAATGGGGTAAGGGTGATTGGAATAACTTATGTGATCTTGTAGGTATATTATATTGTCTCTCTGACACTAATGTACACTGCACACTCACACACATATGCATAGTTACACTATTGTAATATACTTATATTTGTAAACATGTAGAAATCGATCTTGAAAATGCGGATATATTTTAATTGGGGTAAGGGTGATTGGAATAACTTATGTGATCTTGTAGGTATATTATATTGTCTCTCTGACACTAATGTACACTGCACACTCACACACATATGCATAGTTACACTATTGTAATATACTTATATTTGTAAACATGTAGAAATCGATCTTGAAAATGCGGATATATTATAATTGGGGTAAGGGTGATTGGAATAACTTATGTGATCTTGTAGGTATATTATATTGTCTCTCTGACACTAATGTACACTGCACACTCACACACATATGCATAGTTACACTATTGTAATATACTTATATTTGTAAACATGTAGAAATCGATCTTGAAAATGCGGATATATTATAATTGGGGTAAGGGTGATTGGAATAACTTATGTGATCTTGTAGGTATATTATATTGTCTCTCTGACACTAATGTACACTGCACACTCACACACATATGCCTAGTTACACTATTGTAATATACTTATATTTGTAAACATGTAGAAATCGATCTTGAAAATGCGGATATATTATAAATGGGGTAAGGGTGATTGGAATAACTTATGTGATCTTGTAGGTATATTATATTGTCTCTCTGACACTAATGTACACTGCACACTCACACACATATGCATAGTTACACTATTGTAATATACTTATATTTGTAAACATGTAGAAATCGATCTTGAAAATGCGGATATATTATAATTGGGGTAAGGGTGATTGGAATAACTTATGTGATCTTGTAGGTATAATATATTGTCTCTCTGACACTAATGTACACTGCACACTCACACACATATGCTCAACTTCACACACATATGCATAGTTACACTATTGTAATATACTTATATTACACTATTGTAATATATTGTAAACATGTAGAAATCGATCTTGAAAATTCGGATATATTATAATCATGGTAAGGGTGATTGGAATAACTTATGTGAACTTGCAGGTATATATTCTCTCTCTGACACACGTGAATAGGTACACTCATGCACTAAAATAATAAACTTATATTTGTAAAAATGTAGGAATCGATCTTGAAAATACGGATATTTTATAATTGGGGTAAGGGTGACTGGAATAACTTAGTGAACTTGCAGGTATATTATTCTCTCTCTGACACTTATATACACATACATAATATATCCAACCACACATATCCATACATCTCTGCAAGCACATAATAAGTTGATTTTATTTATTAATACTGAGTATTGTCTTAGTTGTTTTCAGTTTAATTTACATAATACATCTGCATATAATGTTATTTGACTGTAAATTTCCTGATAAAAGAATCATAGCGCTTGTGATGAACAACATGGAAGGACGAAGATCCCGTGGTTATTCACCGACTAGATGGATTGATCTAATTAAGTCTGCAATGGAGTCTTCAGTGAATGGTGCTCTACGTTCTGCTCAGAAAAGATTATTAACACTGAGATATTGTGTACACATGGCTGTTCTGAATTATCAAGAAAAATAAAAACATCTAACATAGAAAATATCTTTGGTTGTATATTCATTGGTACCTACCTTTATTGTGTTGTTTGTATCAATCAATAAATTTGTAATTGGATTTGGAAGCTGTTCTTTATGTATGAATTACAAACTACAATTTTAATAACACCCACGGGTATTCAGATGTTGGAAATTTGAATAGCGCTGATTGCAACCAGCAAACATCAGTGATGTGCCTTTATAAAATTGATTATTTTTGCACAGACTTAACCTTTAACCTCCATTCGATACCAGTTCCAGACTAAGTTGAGCTGAACCTCTGTGCAGTGAGGTATTATTTTTATTATTATTATTGGATAGGAGTGAGACCTTTCGCCCCCGCACTGCGACCATGTTTGATATATTGTGCACCTCCCTTCAAGGTTTTCATTTCAATAGCAGTTCGGTTTCTTGAATGAAATCCCATATTTTGCAAATTGAGATACCCCACATTCTTGGGCCTTAGTATAAAAGCTCCCAGATGTCCGTTTTTGGATCTGAATGCTGGGTAGGTACTCACATATCTCATGTGAGGCTGTTTTTTCTTCTTGTTGACACTTTCTACAGTTTCAGTTTTACCTGCTTTTTTGGTTTGTATTCCTTTTTACAATGCCATTCTTCGTACGTAGGGTAAGTGCAGTGAGGTATCTAATGATATATTTTAAATTGTCATAAAATAAGCGCCAACATTAAATTTTATAATAATTAAGGCTATTTCTAAAATGATGCTTTTTTATAACTAAAAAACTTTCTTCGAATAAAAGTATTGTGACATGGCATTTAATTTGACTCACGTGAGATGTTCTATTTTCTACAGTCAAATGTATCTTCGAATAAAAGCAATTAAAGTATTGTCTAATGACATTAAAGTTGACTTTTAGACACATGAGATAATCTATGTATTTTCTACACCTAAATGTATCAACAGGTCGTTTCTGCGCATTTTGTTAATCTTTTTGTTGTTGTTAATTTATTACAACGCAACCTGACTATCTAACGAAAAAACTTCTTCTTCTTCTCCTCCCTTTCCTATATACCAAATCAATGTATATATGTGTAGGCTGTTGGAATCAACTGTCCTAGTTCCTCAAACTTACAATATGCTGCGTCCAACTTGCCTGTACCGTCCTAATTAATTTTCCTGTATCTTACTAGCAAAATAACACACAGAAGAAAAAAATCGTCACAATAATAATATTTTTACGTTTGTGCAGTCATCACTCAGTATTGATCCATACGACAATTTTAAAATATTATTTATCAGTCGAAAGTTCCTTTAAACTTGATACCACTGTAGTCTTTGGAATTGAACAGTTCCTCGAAACAGCTCTTATATATATATATATATATATAAGGCTCGCCCCACCTTTGTATTTATTAAATAAGAAAAGGCTCATCACTTGTTCAATGGTTTGTTCTGTAGGTGTTTCCATAATGGCGTCAAACACCCCACAGTTCTTTTGTTATCATCTTTTCAATGTATTTTTAAAACTCTTTATGTTTTTAATTTGCAGATCGGAGGCTCTTTATGTTTCTAATTTGTAGCTACCCACACAAAACCATGACGACTCATTTTTTTCTAGAAAAACATTGTCGGTTTTTTTTTTAATTATTCATACTGCAAGCGATAATGTAACGTCGTCTCAATCTATACAAATTTTGGCATATACGCGGTATCGAGAAGTACAGAGGTCTAATTCTCGTAACTCAATTCCAAATCTAATTTCAATATACGCTTAAAACTTTCCTATGTACCTGTCGCATTCTATAACTATTACGATGAGCGTACATTTTAATTATTACATGTAACTATTAAAACATAAACTTACCTACCATCTACTATAAAAGTTGGTTCTTAGGGAAAATTCGAAATTCGGATTCGATTTGAAATTCATTGTAAGGCAGAGTTAGGATCGTATTACAAAAGTTGATTGAGAAAAATGTAAGAAAAAGGTAAGGTCCCGTACTGCGAAAATACTGCTTAATATCTTAAAATATTTATCAAGTTAATTGTGTATAAGTGTTTATAGTTTGGTACGTATTCTTCAATTATGCATACCTACTATAGACATCGACAGTTGGATCTCATGTGTTACATACAATTAGTATATACATATATTGGAAAACGTGACGTTATTTTTGATACTAGACTTAAATAGCACGTCAGATGGTTAAATTTATAGGTTTTCTGAATTCGCCCTACATTTAATACTAAACGATCATCATTTTAAAATAATATACAATCAGGTTCAAATGTTTGCATAATAATAAAGTAGGTCTACGTTTGGATAATTTAGAGTCAGTGGAAATAAAAAAAATCAATCAATTCAAAGGAATCACAACAAAAAACCAAGTAAACTGAACTTTCAGTCCGCTATTAAATATGTTTTCTTTCTCTTCTAGTCACACCAATCAAACCCAATCCACACAATAGCGGCCTCTAATTACTCCCTTCCAACCTCCGATCCCATAGTTTTTTTAAACTCACCGTCACATTCTATGTTGGTTGTAATTATGCTTAAAGAGGGAACGGTTAGTTCCGAAACCGGTCGCATAAATTCAGCAAATTACGCGGTAAATAAAAAAATATTTTAAAAATACCCATAGTTTTCAAAAATAGGGTCATCTTGTTTCTTTCACTGAAAAAAAGTTATGTTAACATTAACCGAACTATAGTGACTACAAAAAAAATCGTTTTGTGCTACTAAATATTTTGTGTGATTAACCAAACAGTACAGTCATAAACATTTAAACTATTATTAGGTACCTACTAATAACAAAGTTTTGGCTAAAAACGCAGGTAGCCAGTTCGGTGGTCGCAATTGTTTTTTTTTTTCAGTGTTCTCATTATGTCTATACTCAGAAAAAAAAATCTATATGGCTGTCGCCAAATAACTTGAACTTTTAGCCGAGAAGGGGGGCAAATTGCACGCAAACCAACGAAGCAAAAATACACACATTTGCAAACTGCGCAACCGGAAGCTCGTTCAAGATGCTTGGCGAAAATTATACCGGATATTTTCTTGATTTTTTAAACGGAACCCTGGTTTACGAATCAATATTAATTTGTTTTCGGTGTCAGGAACAACAGACGAAAATGCATTCACACTTTTTAATTTTACTTGGGAGCTGACACAACCACGTTTCATTTTAATTTAATTTTAATTAATGCCTATGTACAATTATTTTTACAAGAGCAATATAAAGTACATGTGAAGGTAAATCTATTCACCTACATTATACCAGTTTCGAATCTACAATCTACTTACTTACTTATCGGGTCCGAACTTTAGGCCTTGCCACTCCAGTATGCAGCGACGCATATCGCCTACTGAATGTTCGAGATTGGTAATAGAAAATCTCAAATCATGATCTCATTAATTTATAGAAATATAAATGAGAACAGAGGACAAAAAGACAATGTATAACCATATTATGCAGTTCAGTAACCGTGCCTACATTTCAAAATGTAATAATTGGACACAGAGTGAAGTTTTCATAAATCTCCCTTAGGAGTTAGAAGTCTCATTGGATCGTTAACAATTTGCAGGAAATGATTTAATAGTCTTCCGTCAGATTGTTCTGATATACAAAATGATGAAGTGCGATCTACACGAGGATACACCACCCGCTCTGGCTATGGTTTAATCTGATAACAAATTTGCTATTATTGCACGAGAGGAAATTAGTAATTATAATGATGGATAAACAGACAACTAAGATGGAGGATCACGATAAATTTACATATATGTACATGTTTTGTTTTTTTTTAAACTTTTTTCACTCAATAACCAAACTCTTATCACTAAACCTTCACGATAAATTTTATAGTTACGTTATTGACATGATATATACATTATATATATACATATATAAATAAATAGCTCCTATGTAGGTTAGGTAAGGTTAGGTTAGGTTATTACTACAGTTTCGTCAAAAGCACCATGCGTGGATTTATTCTCAGGTTTCTCACAAACAGGAGGCATGTTGTCAGTGTATGGAAGTGTATGTATGGTTGATTTAGGTATCATTATTATGCTTCTCTTTTTGTTCCATGTCAGGTCGATGGCGGCGGTGATGGCGGCTACCACTTTGGCTGTCTTGAGCTAACCGTAACAGCTCCTCCACTCCGTGGACTCCGGTCCATTCCCTGACATTTCTCAGCCAAGACATCTGCCTCTTACCCACACCGCGACTACCCTCAATTCTTCCTTTCTTTATGAGGTGCAGTAGACCGTATTTATTGTTGCGGAGAATGTGACCCAAGTATGATATTATTTTGTTAATTGTATAGCATTGGATTTCGTGTAAAAACTATAAAACGCATTTGTTTTTTACCAAATTATTATAAATGAATAAAAAATTTAATGTGCTTACATAAAGCTTGAATATTACCAAATAATTACTCTTCACTTGTTCAATTGTACCTACGTACCTATATTGTACAAAGACGTAGAGAATATAAGTCACTAAAGTCATAGAAAGTCATTTAGTTAAATTCAAGTATTATCTACTCAGCTCACAGACTGCAGGATGCATGTGTCTTGCCAAAACAAATGCTGGTCCGCGGTAATTAACCAATAAAAATAAATATCCAACTGCCGTGGACGAATACAAAATATAATTTGGGTATGACAATGAACACAAATACATTCCTTTACAAAAAATTAAAACAGATTTATAGGTCTCGACGTTCAACGTCTACGAAGGATTGTTATTCGCATTTAGAAGCGTTGAATCATATTTTGATAAGTAAGTATGTCTTGTAGAGGGAAATGATTTCAATTTTTTATATAAATTTCTTAACAGGTATCATCTAGAGCAGAGATTCCCAATTTTTGTTGTTTTCCCGCCCCCTTTTCGAAAATGTTTTCACATGCTCCGGGTTGTTTTATATTAAATTTCAGCCGTGTGTTTGATCAACAAATCAAAAAGAAAACTGCCGCGCAGCGAGAGAATTTCTGTCTTGTAATATTTGTATCGATATACTATACTTTTTTAACTATTTTTTTAACCTATGCATGCCCTCATGCCGCGTTGACACAGGCAGAGTATGATCGGACCGAGTGGACTCGTATGAGTAAGCTTCATCCGAGTGTACACGGATAGCGGTTTACACAAACTTTTTTACTCGGATTCAAAATCATAACTGCGACAGCTGTTGCTGTAAGGTGTTCGTTTTCATTTAACAAACAAGCTTTTTTACTCGTTTTTAAGGTCATAAAATTTATGTCTGTGCCATATTTAATATGGCACAGACAGATCTGTGGCTGCAAGGTGTCGGAGTTGTTGCAGACACATTAATTAAAGAGTTAGAAAACCACTACAAGGAAAAAATAAGCAACTCAAAAGGAAAATTTGGACCCATCAATGGATTTTAAGGCGTACAGAGCAGGGCACATCTGAAAACTTCCTACGTGAAGTACAAATGGCAATGCCGCGTTCCTTGCGTCTTTATTTTTATAGTATTTTAATTTAACGTTCCATAGAAGTACTTCCGCTTCGTATTAATTCTAAAAATTTAGCGGTATCGCGCTCAGAGCACTTATTTTACCACGAGATGACGTTTGTTTGTTGTTGTCCGCCATTTTGTTTCACGACTCGTATACGAGCTAATTCGGAACAATAGGAAATGGTCCGGGTCTACACGGATCGGACGCCGTCATCTGAGCGGACTCGGATTACCGGTTGACATAATACGAGTGGCATCCGAGTAGGTATCCGAGTGTGCTCGATCCGACCGCACCCTGACTGTGTCAACGCAGCTTTGGTTAAAAAAAATTACGAGTCTTCTACTGCCCCACTGAAAATCATAATATATGAAGGTTCTATGCAAGGTCGTGTCATCAACCCACCCAAACTATATATCAGCTAAATGTTGATATCATGTTTCAAATGCTCTCAGGTTTTGGAAAATTGATATTTTTAAGAATAAAAAATAATAAAAAACCTGGATGAATAATATAGCGCCGTTTTTTGTAATAATCTCACCTCAAGTGCGCTTTGAATACATTGCTAGTTCAGGTTTTTATAAGACTTGCGGAAGAGGTGAGTTTTCAGGTGTTTCCTGAATAGGGCAGGTTTGTCGATCCGCTTCAATTCAGGTGGTAGTTTTTTCCACGAGGCTGGGCTAGCTGCAGCAAAACAGGTATACAATTTCAAATGCACTCTAAAAATGCATTCAGGGATTGACAACATTTCGAGGGATGAAAAAGTGTAGGTACATCAACTATGTGGTGGAAAAATGATGGCCACTTTTATTCATTTTTAAAAATTGGCAACGGACCTAAAATTTTAACAATATAATCTGGAAAAACAGATTATGTCCACGGACCTGATCATTTTCAAATTATTATATTGTATTGTATTGTATATATTTTATTTAGATGTAAAAAAATACAATTTCTTACATCTAGTATAAGCAAAAAAAAACAAATAATTAAAAAAAAACAAATCAACATCGGATGACTAAATGAACACACAAAAAAGACACGTACCTATCAATAACAATAAAACACAAAGTAAAAACAAAAGGAAAACACACCACCATAATAGAAGACATCAAAGAATATGAAAAAAAACAATAATATAATATCAAAACAAGCAAAACAGATATTATAGAATTTTAGAACATAATATATAAACAATAGAAACACACGATTTTTTAAAAAAACTTTATGTATTCAGCACCTAATTAAGCGACGAAAAGCGGCAAGACTAGACGCCTCCTTTACACATTCAGGCAAATCATTATAAAGTTGTAAGCCTTTGTAGTACACACTATTTTGTGTACCTGCCAGGTTTGTCTGCGGTAAGGCATCGGTACAGTGGCGAATTCTGAGCGGCGTTAGTGTTTTTTTTTGTCTAAATAGAACGTCGAGGTGTGCCTTATTCGTCTGATTGGTATGTCGAAATTAGTACTTTTCATAAAGATCTGTACCTGTACGTACAGTCAATATTAGAGTTTATTATGTCATAAAGGCATATTAAGTCAGAGACATAAAAGCATGTAGTGAAGTGTAATCCTACGGTTTTTCTGTAGAATTTTATAGTGTTTTGTATACAACCAAGTGCACAAACGTGGGTTTATTTTGCCATAAGGCAATCTCTTTATCATCATCATCATCAGTGGCTACACATCCCGTTGTGAGCCTTGGCCTCCTCTAATCCTCGTCGCCATCTTCATCTATCCTGGCACGTTTTCCTCCAGTCCCTTATATCAATATCCCGCTACACGCCATCCAGCCATCGGAGTTTTGGTCTACCAATATTGCATCTATCTTCTGGCTTTGTGTGCATCATCCTCTTTGGCACTCTTTCTTCGTACATTCTTTTCACGTACCCTGCCCATCGCAGCCTCCCTATTTTTATTATCTTTATAATGTTGGGCTCATTATAAATATTGTAGATCTCGTCGTTGTGTCGTATTCTGCAAATTCCGTTTACTTGCAACGGTCCGAATATTTTTATAATATAAATCTCAAGTATTTGCGTGAGTATAATATCTCAAGTATAAAATTGCATAAAGTACCTTTAAATAAAAAGAATAAATGCATCGGTAAACGGTCTGATCTGAGTTTATTTGGAGCTATTATTACTGTTAAAAAATTTAAGTAGATGTTGTATACAGTAAGTACTATTTTACAAGAAAACGTATTAAGCAAATTTAATATATTATCGTATCGACTATTTTCATAGTCATAGGTTCACTTACAACGAGTTTAACTAGATAAGTTAACTTATGATTTCAAAAACTTATATGGATTATGGTAAATTCTATTGAATTAATCAACCAGGAAAATAATCAGTTTTGTAATTAAACACGATTTTACAAAACTATAGCATTGTTTAATCAAAATATTACGTGTGTGATGTATTCAATGTTTATTTATTTTTACCAAACATCACGCCATTTTCATTTTTGGGGTAGGCAGAGAAAACCGATTGCCTGACTCTCTCTTGACATACATCTCTTGCTTTCTTCACGTCTCGACATTGTCTCCTGTACGATTTTCTAATCATCCTTCAAGGTCCCATTTGTGCGATTGTGTCCTATTGTGATATATCTGAATTTATCCGTCTGAATTTTAGTACCTACATGAGATATGTCAAAAAGTTGCATTTATACGGGACTTCCGTCCGGATAAAATCCTTTTATCCACGTTCGCCCGTTGGTTACAGACATTTTCGTACTATGAAACGAATCATAATAGGACATGTTATTATGTATTTTAATTTGTTTTCTGTATAAACAACTGAGTTTAACATTATGTGTTTGGCATGGCAAAATAAATAAATAAATGTTAACAATCGAGAAACTGGTTTGTTTTTTTTTTCATTTTAATATAAAGAAAACTTTAAAAGGTGTGTTCCTCAAGATTTTTTTTTTCTTGTTCTATTGATTTTGAACAGTCCGTTGTACAACTACTCCATTTTGGAATTATGGAATAATAAGAAAAATTGGATTCGATTGATAAGTTTCTTCCTAATTTAATTTAATTTTAAATGTGCTGTAGTGGAAATGTGTATTCGACTTATTATTAGTGATTGTGTGCATTTAATTTAAAATTTATTGTAGTGGAAATGTGTATTCGACTAATTATTTGTGATGGTATGTATTTAATTTTAAATGTGTTCGTGTTGTAGTGGAAATGTGTATTCGACTTATTATTTGTGAAGGTATGTATTTAATTTTAAATGTGTTGTAGTGGAAATGTGTATTCGACTTATTATTTGTGAAGGTATGTATTTAATTTTAACTGTGTTGTAGAGGAAATGTGTATTCGACAAATTATTTGTGATGGTATGTATATAATTTTAAATGTGTTGTAGTGGGAATGAGTATTCGACTAATAAAATTATTTGTGATGGTATGTATTTAATTTCAAATGTGTTGTAGTGGAAATATGTATTCAACTAATTATTTGTGATGGTATGTATTCAATTTTAAATGTGTTGTAGTGGAAATGTGTATTCGACTAATTATTTGTGATGGTATGTATATGTAGCTGCTTGTTTCGATTACATATTCATTTATATAAAAAAATATTTAAATCGAATATTACCACTTCTCATAGTCCAATCTTGCGCATATTTAGAATGCACATCGAATTGGTTTATGTTGAAAATATTTAAAAAACGAGTGGGTTGTGGCCAACACTAAACTCTCCACACCACAAATATTGACAATGAAATATTTTATTCATTCTAAATTTTACTACCAGGAATATAAATTTTCTAACGATAGTATATTTTCATGTTAAGATAGACAAACTATTAATGCAGTATGGTGAAGAATTCTAATGTTGTATGAAATATTTTAATAAAAGCAGATAAATTTTGTTTTAAAGGACGTTAGAGCATTTTGACAATTTTGACACGTGATATCATATGAAGAAATTTTGGTTATTTATGGAAAGCTAATCAGTTCGATGTTCAAGCTCTTTACATTATAACATGAAATCAAATTACTGAACTTTTCCATACATAAGAAATTTATCTTATTATATACATTTTTATTCATACTAAATTTTACTACCAGGAAAATAAATTTTCTATCGATAGTATATTTTTAAGTTAAGATAGACAAACTATTATTGCAGTATGGTGTAGAATGCTTATGTTGTATGAAATATTTTAATAAAAGCAGATAAATTTTGTTTTAAAGGACGCGAAAGCATTTTCAAAATTTTGACACGTGATATCATATGAAGAAATTTTTTGTTATTTATGGAAAGCTAATCAGTTCTATGTTCAAACTCTTTACATTATAACATGAAATCAAATAACTGAACTTTTCCATACATAGAAATTTATCTAATTACATTTTTATTCATACTAAATGTTACTACCAGGAATATAAATTTTCTTCCGATAGTATATTTTTATGTTAATATAGACAAACTATTAATGCAGTATAGTGAAGAATGCTTATGTTATATGAAATATTTTAATAAAAGCAGATAAATTATGTTTTAAAGAACGCGAGAGCATTTTCAAAATTTTGACACATGATATCATATGAAGAAATTTTTTGTTATTTATGGAAAGCTAATCAGTTCTATGTTCAAGCTCTTTACTATATAACATGAAATCAAATTACTGAACTTTTCCATACATAGATATTTATCTAATTACATTTTTATTCATACTAAATGTTACTACCAGGAATATAAATTTTCTTCCGATAGTATATTTTTATGTTAAGATAGACAAACTATTAATGCCGTATAGTGCAGAATGCTTATGTTGTATGAAATATTATAAAAAAAGCAGATAAATTTTGTTTTAAAGAACGCGAGAGTATTTTCAAAATTTTGACACGTGATATCATATGAAGAAATTTTTTGTTATTTATGGAAAGCTAATCAGTTCTATGTTCAAGCTCTTTACATTATAACATGAAATCAAATAACTGAACTTTTCCATACATAGAAATTTATCTAATTACATTTTTATTCATACTAAATGTTACTACCAGGAATATAAATTTTCTTCCGATAGTATATTTTTATGTTAAGATAAACAAACTATTAATGCAGTATAGTGAAGAATGCTTATGTTGTATGAAATATTTTAAAAAAAGCAGATAAATTTTGTTTTAAAGAACGCGAGAGCATTTTCAAAATTTTGACACGTGATATCATATGAAGATTTTTTTTGTTATTTATGGAAAGCTAATCAGTTCTATGTTCAAGCTCTTTACATTATAACATGAAATCAAATTACTGAACGTTTCCATACATAGAAATTTATCTAATTACATTTTTATTCATACTAAATGTTACTATCAGGAATATAAATTTTCTTCCGATAGTATATTTTTATGTTAAGATAGACAAACTATTAATGCAGTATAGTGAAGACTGCTTATGTTGTATGAAATATTTTAAAAAAAGCAGATAAATTTTGTTTCAAAGAGCGTTAGAGCATTTTGACAATGTTGACACGTGATATCATATGAAGAAAGTTTATGATATCTATGAAAAGCTAATCAGTTCTAAGTTCAAGCTATTAATATTCTTATATCAATATGAAATCAATGAACTGAACATTGCCAAATATAAAAAAATTCTCTTGTTACATATAAGTTTCATACAAATATCCATTAAATAAAATATAATTTTTGAAACCGTTGAATATTTTTCTTTTAACATTGACCAACTTTGAATACAATTTTATGAAGATTCTTGGTGTTGTATAAATAGTTGAAACCAAATTCAAATATCTCTAATTTCCAGGTCATGAGAGCATTTTTTCAGTTTTAATAGATGAAATCATAAAGAAACATTGGGAAAAATGAACCGTTGTCTATGGAAAACTAATCAGCTCTAAGTTAATGGACTTAACACATGTGATATCAATATGAAGTCAATCGGACTTATAGATTGGGCTGCAGAGAGGACACAAAAAAAAAAACAACGTAAATGATGAATTCATAGAGAAGAAATCAAAAGTTGTCTATGGAAAACTAATCAGCTCTAGGTCTTTGCACTTTACACATATGATGTTAATATGAAGTCGATCGGACTTATAGTTTGGGCTGTAGAGAGGACACAAAAAAGATAAATGCTACGGCGTACGGCGTACGGCGTATACGCCATACACACAAACACATCACGACGAAACTCATAGTGTGCATTCTCTACATGATACCCATTGAGAAATTGATGTAAAAAAATACGCTTAAATTTTGCGAAATCACCTAATAGCACACAGAATAAAAAAATTCAAATACCTATGAAAATATTGTTATTCTGCTTCTATACAAAACACCGAATTCAGTTGAATTAATGAAGAGTAAAATTTTAATTAATACCCGATTTATCTTTAAACATTGAATGAGTTTGGAATTCAACCCCTGTTCCACCTCACTTTGTGTACTGATTCCCGTCATAGTTTATGTCAGCACTGTATATTCCTTACTCTAAATTATTTTTTAATTGGCAAAATATGCTCGTTTTTGATTCGGAACGGTGGCGTTTTTATTTCGAAAACAAAAATCGAAAATCGCGTGCGAATAACTGACTACACGCTGCGAAAAATGAATTGAATAAATTTCACTGAAAATTACAAAGTACAAAATAATCGTAGTTATTAGAATTAATAATATTTTTTTGAGTGAGAACATGAATTGTTATTTCATTAATAAACATAAGAAGTGTAAAGGACTTTGAGAAAAACAGGAGTTAGACAACAGGAGTTAGACAACAGGAGTTAGACAACAGGAGTTAGACAACAGGAGTTAGACAACAGGAGTTAGACAACATAGTTTGACATGTCATATTAAAATATATATATTCAGATGGGTCGATGACAGAGCAGTTAGCGCGCTGGGCTAGCAATCCAGTAGTCGCGAGTTCGAATCCTGCCTCGGCTGATTTCGTTCACCTATAGCACAAGCATTTATGCTTTTTTTAGGGAACGTAGGAAGATGTATATGTACTTGTTTAACAAGGACATATTCATTTTTTCATATAAAAAAATATATCAATTGATTGTTGAGGATGAAATGTATTCAACTTAACGAGTCGTATTAGTATGGGATTAAGGAGAGCTGACCCGATTATATTTATTATTATTTTTGATATGGTGGAATTCATTTTATTCGAGATCATTTACTAAATACTTGTATAATACAGAAACAAGTGAAATGTTTATTTTTACAACTCCATGAAATGAAAATTCAAAGTAATGTTGCATGCATATCAAATCGACGGATAATGTAATGCAAACTAAAAAATTTGAATAAATTACACGGATTAGAAAATTTAAAACGTAAATAAAAATAAAATCGTTTTATCAAATCATGTCATAATGCAAAATCTGGTTAGAAAATTGCAGTATTTAAATCGAATAATTTGCGAAGCCAGTACACTTGCAAACAAACAGTTACAGTCAAAAGATGTTAGTGCAGTTGGTGGTGTTCTGTGTTGTGTTGCAGTGTAAGTACATCGCCAGTACGGAAACACAAAAGGATCTCACTAGTAATATACATGATTACCATGGGGAAGAGTTCAGGAATCAATATGGAACCAACGTATATGGACCCAAGATTGGCTCCTCCACCTTAAGAACTGGTAAAACTATCTTCTTTATCTTTCACCAATAGCAACTTTAACATCCTTTTGTATACTAATTAGACCATTTTTTAATTAGGTCCAAACTCAAAACTGTGTACACAATAATATGTTTGCAGAAGGTGAGTGTAAAAATCGGACATATTAGGAACAAATGGTTTATTACAACCCCACAAATTGAACAAACAAATTAATTGGATTCAATGTGTTTGCCTGGTGTTGAATAAATTATGCATATTAAATTATCAAAAAAAAACAAACACTGAATTGATCCCCTATTTTATATATAAAATGTATCTATTGACTTTTATGAATGATAGCAAAATAAACTGATAAAATTCAATTAATCATTAAGTGGAAATATCCTGCATAAAAATACATACATAGAAAAAAGGAAATAAATGTTAATATACACGTGACAACAATTAATTATAAATTGGAAGCCCTTCTTGAGATACAAAATGGGTAATATTTACTTGAATATAGAATAAAAATAAAGTAAGAAAAAATTGAAACACTTCCTTCCACCCAGCGCAACGGGCGAGTTTATTAACATATTGCAATTTATTCAAACTAATCAGTGTTTATAGCCCTGTGAAACAATATTTGTGTCAGAAATGAATAAAAATAAATTTCTCAATCAAACTTAGAAATCCTACCGACACCTACCGAACAGTTTACCGACTGTGCCGCGGAGGTCTGCATAAATAATAATAATAATAATGAACACATCCTTGCACCCTGCGCAAGTGGCGAGTTTATTGCCGTATGGCAATTACTTCCAACTAACCAGTGTTTCCAGCCCAGAGAAGCAATATTTGAGTGAGAAATAAATTTCTCCTCTGCTGGGAATCGAACCCAGGACGCCCGCACAGAAACCGAACGGCTTACCAACTGTGCCGCGGCGGTCGGCACAGTTGGTAAATAAAAATAAAATAAAATATCGTTCACAAAAAAAAACAAATACAACGATTCATAATGACGAAGTCATATTAAATAATATATTTTGGACTAGTTTTTATACCCGGAGCTCCTCGGAAAGGTAATTGTGAAGTAATAAACTCATAAAAAATCATTTTTATAATTTTCGAACTATTTTTTTATTATTATGAATCCAGAACTTTAAAAATATCCAATGTATTGCTCTAGTTAAAAAATAGGCATAGAAAAAGTACACCCACGACCAACTTGGGCTAGTCATAGACGAGTGCGTCCACTTTAAATATTTTGTCAAAAAGTTTATCATATGACGTGTCTTGAAAATATTACGTCACAAAACATATTACACGATATATTACTAAGGTGAGGATAAGATACAAAAGTGTAAAACCGAACCTCAGATATAAAAAAATTTGTCTAGTGAACTTACCTTTTTGTCTTTACAGGTGACAAAGTATTTTTGACTCGACAATGGAACATACTGAGGCTTTTCGATCATGTTACGACACTTAATAATAATAAAGACCAAGCTATCATCGGTAAAAATTATCGTATTTTAGAAAACTTGGAGAGTTATACGGTAA
The DNA here is from genome assembly GCA_963576475.1 of Molanna angustata. Lineage (NCBI taxonomy): Eukaryota > Metazoa > Arthropoda > Insecta > Trichoptera > Molannidae > Molanna > Molanna angustata. The sequence continues at coordinate 10,858,466 of OY754965.1, forward strand.
GTATATTTTAGTTCAAGTAAGAATTAAGTTTTATTCATTTCAAGGCACATGTTGGATATAATAATAAATGTCAAGAAAACTTCATAAAAACAATGAATGAACTAACTAGTTGGTTAAAAGAAAATTTCATTTTTCAGAATAAACACGAAGTTAAAGATTTTGTCATCAGATGTAGGACTAATTGTCTGCAACGCAACAGGATCCCTAGTACTACCATAGAATCACATCGGGAGGAAGCCATGGCGTTTTTCCGTGTCCTGTTTTACGCCAAGGACTTCGATACATTCTATAAAACTGCTTGCTGGGCTCGCGATAACTTGAACGAAGGTATTTTCGTATATGGAATGGACGTAGCTATGCTTCACCGTCCCGATACTAAAGGCATGGCAATGCCCCCACCTTATGAAATTTATCCGTTCGCCTTCTTCCCTTCAAACACCCTTAACTTGGTTCAAAGATTTAAAATGCAAGAACAAATTGTAGACCCAAGACAAGCAGCAATTTATGGAGTGAGCATGATTGACAAAGACGTATTCGTTGTAAATACCAACTATACTGGATGGAGATACGATCTCAACGATGAGACTCGTATTTCATACTTTAATGAAGATATTGGTCTTAACACTTACTACTATTACTACCATTGCACTCACCCGTTCTGGATGGACGGACATAAGTTTGGTATTGATGATGAGCGTCGGGGTGAATTGTACTTATACAAGCATCAACAGCTCTCAGCCCGTTACTATATGGAGAGACTTTCAAACGGCCTGGGTGAGATTCCGCAGTACATTCTATCTCAACCCGTCAGGACTGGCTACAAATCATTCCTTGATTATCACAACGGAATAGAAATGCCATCCAGACCGAACGACTACCTCGTGGATACAATAGACAACTTCTGGGAATATACGGCTGTTGAGGATTACGAAAGACGCATACGTGATGCTGTCGGCAAGGGACATGTCGAAACCGTAAGTTTAAATTAGTTCAATTCATATTCATCCAAGGAAGAATTATAGATTTTACTTTTTTCAATTGACAATAATTTATATTTTCAGATTGATGGTAAAGTAGTGACAATGTATAAACCAGAAGATATTGAAATATTGGGAAGCATCATACAAGGCAACGAAGACAACGTCAACACAAGATATTATATTGCTGGAACATTGATGTCCAGGAGGCTGATGAGCAACGCTAGAAATGCGACTAATGAGTAAGTTATCTTAAAAATAAACTAATCAAACTTTAAATCCAAATTATTTAATATTTTGAGATATAAAACAACACGTATGTCAGGATAGGATAGTGTGAAGTTCAGTTTCATTTTCATACTCCGAATAATTAAACAGGTTGATGGTTTGTGGGTACCTATATATGTATGAAGATAAAGTATCTATAGGAGTCCCCGTACCTACATATCGTTAATTATGCGATACAAGTTGTATGAAATTAGGTTGTCACTAAATTCAATTTTAAAAATTTCAAAATTTATCATATATTAATTAAATGAAATAAAACACAACTTTGTGTACACCACTACAATTATAATTTTTATTCAGATGAATAAAAATTTCTCTACATCTTACGAGAACAAAGTTCCGTTTCTCAGGAGGATACAAAGTATACTAAAATAAAATACAATATATAGACTTAAGGTAAACATAATGGGTGGAGTGTGGGCTGGGTTAAACTATTTTTTAGGGTGGGGGGTGCAATGAAATTATTGGTTAATTAAATTTTGTATTGGGAAAATATTTAATATAGGGTTATTAGGGAATTGTGTTTGATTATTAATTATATTATTTCTCATGTCTACGTTTTTTCTGATTTCCAAGATTTCCAGGCTATCTAATTGTCTATCACTTTAATTACTATGTAATATTTTTACGCCTATATTATTAATAAAACTATGGTTATTTTCGATCAAATGGTTTGCAAATTCTGAGTAATTATTGCTGTTAAGACATCTTAAATGCTCCTTAACTCTCGTTTCTATATTTCTCGTAGTCTTTCCTATATGAAATGATGGGCAATCGTTACACTCTAATTTATAGATTCCTGATTTTTTATTAGGATTTTCTTTATCTTTATTATTTATTATGTAATTTTTTAATTTATTGTTGGTGTAAAACGCGGGTTTGATAGTATCTGGCATATTTTTAGATATTGTTTTGGCTATTTTATTATTATAAAATAGTATTTTTCTCCATTTTTTATTTTTTTTCCTTTATTTCCGGGTATAAATATGTCCTATAATATTTTTTCTTAATTTTTTTGTTTACTTTATTGTCAATAATTTGACTATTGTATCCATTATTTATTGTTATTTGTTTAATTAATCTTAACTCATTACTATAGTTTTTATCAGATAAAGGTATATTTATTAATCTATTTATCATGGAGTGAAAAGCTGCAACTTTTTGAGAAAAAGGATGATTTGATGAATTGTGAATGATTATCATTCACAATTCATCAAATCAAAGTTGTGTTTTATTTCATTTAATTAATTTCAAAATGATACCACAAAGTAAAAAAAAAATCGTTTGTCGATGATGTGTTTATCATAAATGTTTGATTATTTAAAAAGTACATACTATTATAATTTGTATATTTTTAGATATACATAATTAATTTATATATTTGGGGTGTTTCGGCGTTTATCGCAAAATTTTTAGAAATATAAGTTAAGTACAAAAAAAAGTTAAGTTCAAGGCACATTGAAACTTAAATATATATTTTGAGACATTATATCTATCTATATGATTACAATTTTTGAGCGTTATAGCTTTTGTGGTTTTTGAGATATGAGTCAATATAAAAAAATCTAAATGTTGATAACTCCTGACTGGAGCGAAAAATTCTAAGGATGCTTTGAAGAATTCTGGTTTTTGTAATCCTTAAATTTTCTATATCTTCAGATATTTTGGGCTCTGTACATCAGACGGATAAAAAGTTATTAAGGGGGGTGGTACAGCATATCTCGTTATAATAGTTTACGGCTTAGTAGCCTTTAACACATACAAATCCAAATAATATTATTAAACACGATAAATACTTGTGAAAAAAAGAACAAAAATAAAACCTATCAAGATTTAAATAAGAAAGTTTATTTATAAGAAGGAATATTACAAAGATTTAAACAGATTCTATCAAACAATCAGTGCACAACATATTATATATGTATTATGTATACTCCAAAAAATAAAAAAATCAAATAATAGCATGTTAAACATGACAAATACATAGAACAATGCAAAAAGATCCATCGAAATGGAAATAGTATAGTAAAAAAGAATCATAATATTATAATGTTGGTTTTCTTTTTCAGTCAGTTGGAATTGCCTGGAATAATGGAATGGTTCAGAACTACCCTTCGTGACCCATTTTTCCACCAACAGGTCTATCGCTTGTTGCAGTATGTCTATAGGTTCAAGAATTATTTGAAACCATACACCCGAGAAGAAATCGCATTTGATGGGGTCAAAATAAATGACGTAAAAGTTGATAAGCTGGTTACATTCTTCGATTTAGATTACACAGACGTTACAAACGCAGTGTGGCGCAATAAAGAAGAAACGGAAGCAAACCGCGATAAATATCTATTTAATGTTAGACAATATCGTCTCAATCATAAACCATTTGATGTTAACATCGACATTTCTTCTGATGTGTCTGCCGAAGCTGTAGTCAGAATATTCTTGGGACCTAAATATGACAGTCAAAACCGCAAAATTCCATTTGAAGACAATATACGAAACTTCTTCGAAATGGATATCTTCACGTATGATTTGAAGGTCGGCAAGAACACAATTATTCGAAATTCTCGTGACTTCTGTACTACTACGGGCGACCGCATTGGAACTCGTAATCTGATGAAAAAGATTTCAACTTGCCTCTCAGGTACAGGAGATTGTGTCGTGGATACTGAAAACACATTTACAGCATTCCCAGATAGGCTTCTTCTACCTAAAGGTTAACACACAGGAATGAAGTTCCAAATATTTGTCAGTGTGACTCCTCGTCGCACCACTGACGTATACTCGATGAAGGACAGATTTACTTCTGGTCCGTCATATTTCGGTTCTGGTTCAACCACGGGTATTAAATATGTCGACGATAATGCTCTTGGTTATCCACTTGATCGAAAGATTGACATGACGTCATTCTTTAATTCCAATATGTGTTTGAGAGATGTCATGATCTACCACGATATTGACAAGGCGGGGATTAATATGGATATGGAAAGACCGCAGGGATTAGGATATCAACAATAAAGGTATATCATAAAATCGACAGATCCCTGGAACATCTCACGAAAAAGACAGACTATGACATGCTTACCAAAAAGGAAATCTCGATTAAAGCCTGTTGTTAATTTTTGTAAATTCAAGAAATAGTTATAATCTGAATATATGTTTTATGTTTGAAAAATACTTAATTCTAATAAACACAACATTTAAATTTTGTCTCTTTTTTCATTTAGTTTTGTGTCCCTTCATGTTAATTCTTATTTAAATGATTACAACCACATTTGAAGCCGGTTGCAGACCAAAAGCTAAGCTAAGTTAGTTTAGTTTATCTCGCATAGCTAAAGTCGTTTTTCATACAAGTGTGCTATGCGAGCGGACCGCAAACTATGTGCTTGTATGAAAAATGACCTAAGCTATGCGAGCTAAGCAAAAATAACTTAGCTTAGCTTTTGGTCTGCAACCGGCTTTAAAATTATTTTCTGATGTTGAAAAATACGTATCTTATAACGAATGGAGTTATGTACATTTTTATTATTTATTTGAGGCTTTTTATCACCATCACAAAAAAATATGCGTACATTCATTTCATATACTTTTATGATTGAAACATACCTAGAAGGTAGATTTTTAGTAAAAAATTCCAATTGACATCGGATTTGCAGCAGAGACTGGCCACTGGCCACTGGCCAATGACGCTCGCAAATGCGAGCGAATGCGCTACTTTAAAATTTTTAAGACACAATATACCGAGGCAACGCATTGTTTCAATATTCACAAATCATTGTTTCTATATTTCTATATGTTAAGAAAACGCGATTTCACTGATTTTTTATAGGTACCTAGACAAAAGCAGGTATGTTTACTACCGGAAAAATTATTATTTTACCGAAAGACGCTTCGATGTTGAAAAAAAACCTTTATAATTAAAAAAAAGGATGATTTAGTACCTATACATAAAATTTAGTATTTTGACACGTAACACACAAGACAACTGAAAAGCTATATGTTAGACATTTCTTCATTAATTTTACCGTAATTTCTTTTCCAATTGTTTCAAACGTCTCTCGGTGAAATTAATATTTTCTCGTATTATTTTTATCTACTTGCCTGTATAAAAAGAAATCAATTAAATCATGATGAGCACGATTTTTAAATAAGCAACAAATTTGTAGAATTTTGCCATTTTTGGGTCAATACTTGGACAAAACTTCGGAACATATCCTGTGGGATTGTTGCCACCCAATGGTACCCTTATAAATCGGAGCTCCTCGTTACTGTCCGTGGGCCTCTTCAAGGTCCCATTAGTCATGCGGATTTTGTGATCTCGAAGAACAATTCTAAGGCCTTTAAGATTTCCATTAAGGGGGAGACTGCTGCCAACGTACCTATTTTTTCAATTTGAATTTGCGTCATTACTACAAAACGAATTATTTTGAAAAAAAAACCTAGTTAGTTTGGATATTAATAAATAAAAATATATCTTAATTTTTTAATTATGTTCTGTATATATTCTTGTAGGAAAATAATAAGCATACCCCAATTTTTGACATTTTTCTTAAATTTCTAAAAAAACTATAAGGTAATGAAGCATTAATGCAACGTCACATCGTAATTTTTTTTATATTTTTGTCTTCTTTAATTAAAAAAAAAATATGTTGATCTACGCCTTATATTTTATTAAAAATATAAGATAAACGTTGAAAATCGGGATATGCCATTATTTTTCTACAAGAATTTATACAGAACATTATCAAAAAGTAAAGATACATTTTTCTTTATGAATACCCAAACTATCTAAATTATTTTTTTCAAAACGATTTGATAAGAAATAATGATGGTATATCAAATTGAAAAATAGGTACGTTGGCAGCAGTCCCCCCCTTAAGTTTTTTTTTACAGAGATCTTGGTCACACCTCTGATGCTTTTCATTTAAAAATATCTGAAGTCATGACAGTCCACGAGTGTGAATCTTCCATTCACATTCCTCGATTGTTCTTTTGCACTATGGTGACAATATTGCACTATGGTGATAATCATCTGGGCTCTATTAGCTAATTTTCGAGCTATGCATTTTATTCTTGTCGCTAGAGCGGGTGGTGGTGGAAGTAAATCTGTTGAGAAATTGAGATATAATTCACTTTTAATTTTGGAATACTGGAGAGGTATGATTTCAAAAATTTTTGAAATCATAACTCTCCAGTATTCCACAATAATGGAGATCAAAAATATCACCATTAACAATAAGTGAAATGAATGCAAAAATTATAAACATTATATTGTTATCATGGTCATTAAATAATAACGGTAGATTTTTTTGTTGTTATGTTCTTATTGCTTAATTATTTCAGTATCGAATGTTTCATTACTCATAAATAATAAATCATACAATGTTGAAATCTAATTAATAATATGAAATTGTTTTAATATTACCTACTTATAAATAAATACCTAGTATCAAAAAAATTTAACGATTTCTCATGTTTTCGATGCGATTCCCGGTTGAGACACAGTTTTTAATTGTGTTTTCAGTCTGGATCAGCGAGACGATTTATAAATGTGGCAACTTGTTATTGGATGCGTGTTAAATTAAAATTTGACATAGTACCTGTTAATTGCCTGAGAATTAATATGATAATAAGACAGTAATATGGAAAGCCATGGTTAAAGCAACACACCTGTTCAAGAAGAGCTTAAACTATTCTATATAGCTATTCACCACCTGTAGAAGCTTGAGACTAGAGACTGTTTATAAAATAAAAGTCAACGAATATAATATTCATTGATTGTCTGACTAAGATAATGCATAATTTAAGAAGGCATAATATTATAACGCTAAATCTAAATCGACAAATGACTGAAAATAGGATTTATCAAACCCTCTAATTACACCAATAAGTTCCGTGTTGGTAAAGGAACAATCGAAAGAGTTTACACCTGATTCAAATGATGGGAAACCCAAGATTTGTTGATTTATTTCATTTTCGGAACAGTTCTGACTATAAGGAAATAGACCAACAGGAAATAAAAAACTATCTCCAACATTCACAATGATTTTATGCACTTTTCAAGAATAGAAAAAGCATATGTTTCTCTAAAGTATGTTTTTTTTTACTTTTGTATTAAATATTTTTTAGGGAAATTTATGCTGTTTTAAAATTTTGTAACGCTAATGCAGTAAAGAAATGTTGAAAAAAACTTTGATTTGCAGTATTTGAAAATAATAGGCGAATCCTTATAATAGGCGAACATGTATGAATAAAGATAAGAATTTACACCAATGGGTGTAAATTTCAAAATTTTGGACAGAGACGTTTTGGAGTCATTGATCTTAGAACATTCAATAAGCCGACAAAATGATTAAACAAACGGAAAATAGTCATGCCTTTAAAAATAAAATAAATGAATGACTCTTAGTATTAGGCAGACACTATGCAGAGGAGATTTTTCAACCATAGCTTTCGACCCCATACTTGTTTTTGTTCTAAGTATATTTGTGTATTTTTATATTATGTTTTTGAATTTTCATTGTAATATTATCACTTTTTATGTACGATTGATGTTGGCATCAACTAACATAGTGTCGCTGTCTCGAGATGCATTGGCCCCGGCACAGGTTTTTTTGCCTAGTGGGGCATTGTAGATTCAATAATTATTGTAATGTCTATCAGTGTTTGTATAAATAAATATATAATTGAAAGATATGGCGAGATGGTGTATATGTGTGTAATGAATGTCAAACGAATTATTACAAATACAATGAATGCATTGAGATATTGAAGCGGAACGGTGATAAAAATATAATTGTGAGCCACATTGTTGCAGATAGAAACTAAGTACCTAGGTATTCTTTAAAAATAACGATAACTGATAATTTTTGTATAAAAATGACAGATTCTTTGGAGAATTTACATTTGCGAACAGCAACGGTCAAGATGAAGTTCCTCATACCGTTCTTTGTGTTCTTTGTGGTGGCGCAGTGTACGTATATCACAGATACTGACACTCGCACTGATCTTACAAGGAATCTGCACGATACCCGTACTGATGACACGAAGGATGAGTATGGAACATACACATATGGAACTAAGTATGGCACAACCACCAAAAGAACAGGTAAACCTTTTTTAAACACGCACGTTTTTTGAATAAAGAGGTCAAATCAAAGACTTAGTTTGTAAGTTTTCATAAATTTCCGAATCTTATAAGTTTTATTATACTGTTGTCTTGTTGAACCACCAAATGCTCTACTGTAAATAGGTACTGATTTTCTTTGACGTCTTCTACAGTTCAATATTCGTTGTCAAATGCTGTGGATTCGTCCTGTAATCGCTATGTTTCAAAATATCTATGCTATTGACACAAAAAAAACTCTCCCTAAATTCTTTAGCCATGATTAAAATCAACTTATATGATATTTCAATCTTATATGATGTTCATCTTCTTTCAAAAGTCCCTTCGCAGTAATCATTCTTGCATTATGAAATGCAAGTTGCTAATTGTTATAGTTACTTTTCTTTTCTCTTAATTTTTTTTCTATAACCTGAGATCTGTTTATATCTCTGTGTCCCTTGCTATATAACAGTTTTTTTTAATTCATGCATCAATTGTATCAAACCGAATTAGTACATAATATGAATGTTTGTAAAAAAACAAAATTTTATGTTTTGCAGGTGACAAGTTATTCCTGACTCGTCAGAGGAATATCCTGAGGCTGTTCAACCACATCACGACTTTGAATACCAACAAAGATCAAATTCTTGTTGCTAAAGACTTCCGTATTGAAAACAATATGGATAAATACTTGGTAAGAATATTTTAAAATGATTTAAGTTTCGAAAAAAATATGATCCAATTTATTATCATTTAGACAATCGAGTAAAATTATTTTTAAGTTTCATTCATAGTACTTACAGAAAATCAAAACCACACTTCCAAATTGATTATGTAAATACATACATACCATCACGCCATGTACCTCACGGGGTAGGCAGAGAGAACCGAATGCCACTTATTTCTATCCTGACATACATTCATCGCCTCGTCAACATTCATACATCGTCTCATATATGTTCGTCTGTTGTTCACGCTTTTAACATTTACGTCTTTCAAAAATATCTTCCTTGGGCGGCCCCGACCTCTCATTTCATTCCTGTCCGCAATGTATATTTTCTTCGTCAGACGTTCCTCATTCATTCTCCTCATATGGCCAAAACATCTCAATTCGCTTTCATTCTATTAAAAACATATTTCTTTATCCTACATTCTTTCCATATGTCCTCATTTCTGACCCTGTCATACATCGTTCTATTACAGATTTTTCTTAACGATCTCATTTCAACTGCATTTATTCTACTTTCGTGCGACTTCTGCCATGTCCAGGTTTCACTTGCATATGTCAAGGTTGGCACTGAGATAGCGTTATGAATGGCAACTTCAGCATTCTTTGATATGTTGCGGTCATTCATAACTGGTTTAAGTGCTCCATTCACTCTGTTTACTGCCATAACTCCTTATCAATCCGTCCATTGCGTTAAACATGCTTGCCAGATAGACATATTCGTCGACTTGCTCGAGCCATTCGTTCTCTACTTTTATTTGGCACGCTGTTCTGCTTTCACTCTTTTCAAACACCAAACCTTTGATTTGCTGTCATTCATCCTCAGTCCGTTCTCTATACATCCTTCATATACCATACTTACAAGATACTGTAACTCTTCCATACTTTCTGCTAACAGAAATCAAATCTCGCACTATAAGAGTACTCAATTTTAGGCCCTTGCTTTCATCCTTAAGGGTCTAATGCAGAAATCAATGTATAGGTTGAAGAGCCATGGAGACCTTGTCTAACGCCATTATTTATAGAGAACCACGTTGTCACTGTTTCGTGACACGAACACATGTAAATACGGTTTCACGAAAATAATATACCAATATTTGATTTCTAGAACAAGATTGCAGTAAAAGAATTCATCATCGGGTGTAGGACTGGTTGTCTGAAACGCAACAAAATCTTCACCATCACCAATGACAGACACCGCGAAGAAGCAATTGGCTTGTTCCATGTATTGTTCTACGCTAAGGACTTTGACACCTTCTACAGAACAGCCTGCTGGGCTCGCGATAATATGAACGAGGGTGTTTTCGTTTACGCCATGACCGTTGCTATGCTGCATCGTCGCGACACTAAGGGAATGACAATGCCACCACCTTATGAAATCTATCCATTCTATTTCTTCAATACTGAAGTCATCAATAAGGTTCAGAGGCTGAAGATGCAAGAAAGAGTTATTGACACAAAGCTCGCTGAATTAAATGGAATCAGAAGGACTGACACCAACACCTTCGTCGTTAAGAGTAATTATACCGGATGGTATGTTGATACCAACGATGAGACTCTCCTTTCATACTTCACTGAGGATATTGGACTCAACACCTACTATTACTACTTCCATTGCACTCATCCATTCTGGATGAGAGGAGATTTGTTCGGTATTGACAACGACCGCCGTGGTGAATTGTATTTGTATAAACACAAACAGCTCATGGCCCGTTACTATATGGAGAGACTTTCAAATAACATGGGAGAGGTTAAGAAGTTCATGTGGACTCGCCCAATTAAGACTGGCTACACATCCTCCCTTAAAAATCACAATGGACTCGAAATGCCATCCAGACCCAACAACTTCCTAATCAAAACCGAAGATCACTTGTGGGATCTGATCGAAGTTAAGGATTATGAAAGACGTATTCGCGAAGCTATTGGAAAGGGACATGTCAGAACTGTAAGTATAAATAATTTATTTAATGTATGTATTATGGGTCAATATTATATACCCTTCAAACTGAACAAAAAATGTTTTTTGTGTTGTTACAGCACGATGGCAAAATTGTGACATTGTACAAACCTGAAGATATTGAAACTCTTGGAAACATAATTCAAGGAAACGTTGATAATGTGAACACAAAATATTACATCTTTGGAACTTTAGTTGCCAGAAGAATGTTGGGTAACGTTAAGGATACGACTGATGAGTAAGTTTACATTATATTGAGTATCGCAGAATCGTATGAATTATTTTTTTAAATTTATTCACGTTACATACAGTTGTTTCACTAACTCTTTTAATCATAATGAATAATTGTTGAATGTGATTTGTGAATTAAAATGGTTTGGTAATTATTTTCAATACGATGATTTTTATTTTTAGCCTTTTGGCTATGCCCGGAGTTCTGGAACAATTCGAAACGACTCTTCGTGACCCGATGTTCTACAAACTCTGCAAGCGCTTGTTACACTATGTCACTAGGTTCAAGAGAAATTTAAGGCCATACACCCGAGATGAAATCGCATTTGAGGGAGTCAAAGTAGATGATGTGCGCGTCGACAAACTTGTCACATATTTCGATGTTGTTGACACCGATATTACCAACGCAGTCTGGCGCAAGGAAGAAGAAATGGACACCAACCGTGACAAGTTCCTCATCAAAGTCAGACAAGATCGCCTCAACCATAAACCATTCGATGTTAAGATCGACATTACATCCGACAAGGCGACTGAAGCGACCGTCAAAATATTCTTGGGACCCAAATACGATAGCATGCATCGCAGAATTAAGTTCGAAAACAACAGACGCAACTTCTTCGAAATGGACTGCTTCACATACGATTTGAAGACTGGCAAAAACACAATTACTCGCAACTCTCGTGACTTCTGGACAACTATTGGGGACCGCATCGGAACTCGCGATTTGATAAAGAAGATCACCACTTGTCTCACAGGAACCGATGAATGTATCGTGGATACCGTTGACACATTCACCGCATTCCCTGACAGGCTCCTTCTGCCCAAGGGTAAACGCATCGGTATGACATTCCAACTGTTCGTCAGCGTAACTCCTGTTCGCACTTCCAAAACATTCCTGACGAGAGATACAACAACTACAACTGGCACAACATTTTTGGGAACTAAAACAACGACTGGTTTGAAATATGTAGATGACAATGCGCTTGGATATCCACTCGATCGCAGGATTGACACGACGGTATTCTTCAACACCAACATGTTCTTGAGGGACGTAACGATCTACCATACCACAGATAGGATCAACCACACAGATAAAGACATGAAGACCGGAACTGATGTAGATATGGACACGAGATGGGATACCAGAAATACTTATGATAAGAAATACGGATCCATGGAACGTTCTTTGGAACATTCTATGGAAAGGACAGATTACGACACTCTAATCAGAATGGGAAAAATGGACAGAAGTTATGAAAGACTGTGAAAATCAACTTGACCGACAAATCTAAAAAAATATATATTTAAAAGATGTATGCTTTAAACCTTAAAATAACATTTATTTAATTAAAATTATTTTGCAAGAAATTTTCTTTTTTTATTTAAATGTCTTAAATGATTTTTAATATGTTTATAAATTATACTAATCATTATATGATCACTTGGCAAGCAAATGATCTTTATTTTTCTGTGCCTCTAATGAAAACTTCATTTGGACAGAGACGTTTTGGAGTCATTGCTCCTAGAATATTAAGGAGACAAAAGATAAATATTCCAATATAACTTTGTTTATTTCCACTTATTTATTTTTATTCCACAACTAGTTTCAAGAACTACCGTTCTCTTCTTCAGGTGGGTTTAAACTAGTTGTGGAATAAAAATAAATAAGTGGAAATAAACAAAGTTATATTGTTATTTTAATAATTTATTAAAATGAATTTCCACAATGTAAACGCCTCTACCTTAGAATATTTGATAAATATTCCTTTAAAACTAAAACAATAGAATGTGTATTGGTATTGTATAGACACTATGCAGAGGAGAATGTTCATCCATAGCTTCCGACCCCTTACTTATCATGTAAATGGTTGTTTGTCCATATCTATTGTTGTTTTTAATTGTTCTTTTTTAAGCTTTTTATGATTTTTTTCAATAAACATTTATGTCCTTGTAACAAGTACATATATTCTTTAAATTAGGCATAAATGCTTGTGCTATAGGTGAACGAAATCGGTCGTGGAAGGATTCGTACTCGCTACCACTGGATTACTAACCCAGCGCGCTAACTGTTCTGCCACCTCCTATCTATGTATTTATATTTTGTAAACTAGTTATACTATCTATACACAAATACACAATAATGTATATATTTGCTGATTAATTGATTCCTGCTTTGTTCAGTTTGACTGCAAATGCCACAACCTTCCTTTCCCTCTTTTTTTACCTTTTTATCCTTCTGAATTTTGAGTACCTACTAATTTTTAATAGTTATGGTTAGAAGTTATGGTTAATAGCTTAAAAAAATATGTAACACTGATTCGAAAGCAAAATTGGTCTAAGGTATGGTTGATAACATTGAATTTGTTGTAACATTTGTTGGTTCATTTATATATAAATCAATGATCGAATAATTAAATAAATGAATAAAAAAGTGAATAAATAAATAAAAACATAAATCAATGAATAATTAGAAAAGAGTTCTTTATATCCATATATAAAATTGGTATCTATATATATATATATAAAAATGGATGTAAGTATATTTGTTTGTTTGCTTGTATGTTGCCGATGGACTCCCAAACCAACCATCCGATTGCGATGAAACTTTGGGTATTTGTTCAGCTCATTCCGGAGAAGGTTTATGCATTATTTATTTATTTGAAAAAAAAATATAACAATAAATCAATTTACAAATACTTATATAGCATACACAAAAATATTTTATTTATATTACCCCCCAAAAAAAGTTTGTACTCGTGCTTTGGGGCGATTCTCATATAAACCAAAAATTAATCTTCATTATTATCATAATTAATCAAAAACTAATAATATACACAGTATCAAAAGAAAAAAAGAACAGAAAAAAACATGCAATTAAAATACATAAAATATTCAATAAATCAATGAAGAAGTTATACTCGTAAAACAAAAAGAGACTTAACAGCGTTTATATAGTTTTTCAAAACCAGTTGTTGTACTTAATTAATATTTACCGTTCAGCTCATTAAACCAATAATTTATGATTTATTTATTTATTTATTCGATATTTCAAAAAAAAAATCAGAAAAAAGTTGGTATGGAATTGATACTTACTGGGTTTGTTCAGCGTGCACACGAGAAGGTTTAAAAATTAAAATTTATTTATTTATTTAATATCTTATACAAGAATTTACAAAAATTATCTATATGTGATTGTCATTGAATTTTAGGAATTCGTTCAGTGCATAACAGAAAACATATTTGAAGTTTAATATAATTTAATTATACAGGCAGGACAACGTCTACCGGGTTTTACTAGTATTATATAAAAATGGTATAGTGGTGAAAGTTTTTTGTTTGAATAAGTAAATCAAATGATAAATTAATGAATGAATAGAGACGTAAAGGAATGAAGGGACTGTAGGGATGAAAGGGAATAAAAAGACGGAATTATAATTAGCGAATCTAGAAAAGAATGTTAAATAATAAAAAGGAAACATACCGATCAACCATTTTTATATATTTTGAGGTAAACAGGCAGGACAACGTCTGCCGGGTTTTACTTGTCATAATCTAACTGCCGATTTGTTCAAGAGAACATTGTTCTCTTAACATATCGACAAAGTTTCAAGCCAGAATACATGAGATTTGTGTGCATCTTCTATATTTTTCACGGTTTTTCCAACTTTGAAGTCAAAAAACACCAACTTAGAGGCTTCGCAGCATAATATGTTTAATCTCAATTTACAGAGCCCAAAATTTCAGAATAAATAAAAATAGTTATAGGCCTACAAAACTTTTATACTCAGAATTTTGAATTTTTGTTCCAGTCAGGGGTAATCAAATTTTCACTTTTTCCATAAAAGCTATAACGTTAAAAATTTGTACAAATATAAAATCTCAAGCTGGTTTTTTTTTTGATAAATTTATGTGTTTAACTGCCTATATTTCCAAAGTTTTTAAAACTATAGAAAAATCCGAAACACCCCAACTAGATAATTCAATTTTCTATAAAAAATATCGGCATTGTAGAAGTACATCTCAATTTTTTTATCAATAATTTTTAAAAAATTGAATTTTGTGACGACATCGCTTCATACAATTTGTATGGCAGTCGCCTATACACAATATCTAAGAAGATAGTTTGATACTTAATCTCCAAACATACATAATATATTATATACCATCATGGTGTTTTCATATTCTTGGTAGGAAAAAAGGACTGACCTCCATTCCTCCATATATTTTGATTTGATTTGATAATGAACTTGCGCAATTTAGTTCATTTATCAATCTTACTTTGGGCACTACATGTCACCATAACATTTAATTCATACCACTCTTTTGATACGATACGATAATAATAGAAAATAATTAATACATTAGGTACAAGAATAATTAATAAGCCTATTTTTTACAAAATAGTGGAAGCACTTTTCAATGCCAGTGCTATACAGGAACTGATTCTATCATGCTTTATGTAAAGAGCACAAGAGCAATAAAAAGATCTATTGAAATACAATAGTTCTTCTCGAATTTCATTCCAGCGGAGATTTACAGTTCATGCTGATGATAAACATATTGCATTTGAAAGGTAATTGACAAAACTATGTACTTTTATATTCTCGGCATACGTGGCTCAGTTGGTTGGGTATCTGACTGCTGATCCAAAGGTCCCGGGTTCGATTCCCGGTGGAGACACAGTTTTTAATTGTGTTTTCAGTCTGGATCTGTGAGACGATTAATATCGTAAGTCTCCAGAATGTGGCAACTTGTTCTTTGGTGCGTGTTAAATAAATATTTGACATAGTACCTGTTAGTCGCCCGAGAAGCAATTTTAAATAAATAAAAATAAAAAAAATATTGCTGAAGTCAGAAAAGTTCAACCTTTCAAAATAATCTTTGTTGTATTTACCAATTAGCAAGATGTCCGTTGAAATTATATATTATATCCTAGATATTTGCTCTATCTCATTCGAATTTTCAGAGGGTGACTGCTGCCAACGTAACTATTTTTTCAATTTGATAAACCATCATTATTACTAAACGAATCATTTTGAAAAAAAATAACCTAGTTTGTTTGGATGTTAATAAAGAGAAATATACCTTAACTTTTTGCTTATGTTCTGTATATATTCTTGTAGGAAAATAATAAGCATACCCCGATTATAGCCATTTATCTTAAATTTCTAAAAAAATATAAGGTATAGAGCAATATTTTTTTTTTATGAATTAAAGAAGAACAAAATACCTGGAAAAATATGATATGACGTTGCATTAACGCATCAGGTTAAGTAAATAAACCAAAAAAAAATTTATTACGCAATGGCGCTGAATGGAAAATAAATGTTTTTTAGGTTTATTTACGAAACCTGAAGCATTAATGCAACGTCACATCATATTTTTCTAGATATTTTGTCTTCTTTAATTTAAAAAAAATATATTACTCTACGCCTTATATTTTATCACAAATATATGATAAACGTTGAAAATCGGGGTATGCCATTATTTTTCTACAAGAATTTATACAGAACATTTTCAAAAAGTTAAGGTATATTTTTGTTTATTAATACCCAAATTATCTAAATTATTTTTTTCAAAACGATTTGATAAGAAATAATGATGGTATATTAAATTGAAAAATAGGTACGTTGGCAGCAGTCTCCCCCTTAATAAACCGCACGGAAAAACTTCATTGTAAATAAAACTTATTGTCGGCCTTCGTGGCTCAGTTGGTTAGATATCTGACTGCTGAGCCAAAGGTCCCGGGTTCGATTCCCGGTGGAGACACAGTTTTTAATTGTGTTTTCAGTCTGGATCTGTGAGACGATTAATATCGTAAGTCTCCAGAATGTGGCAACTTGTTATTGGGTGCGTGTTAAATTAATATTTGACATAGTACCTGTTTGTTGCCCGAGAAGCAATATTAAATAAATAAATATATTTATGTGTAGATACCTACATGAAAATAAATTAAAATACATTATGTTTTTTTATCGAAATCTTGCTATTCAAACTCGAATGTTTCAATTTTCAGAGTGGGTGACAGTTTACGCATCTACTGACCAAACAAGAAAGTGTTCTGCCGTTCATCTCAATAGAAAGTATGTTGAAATATTAAGAGACAATCGGGAAATCATAAAAAATCATAATATTTGTCATAAAAATATCATTAATATAATAAGTTATTTGTATAGCGCCGTTTAATGATTCGAGATCATACAAAGGGCGCTGATAATTTAATGTTGTGTTGCTCTCTGAAACAAAGCTGATTTTAGTCCTTTAGTTAAAGTGCTCTTGCTTTGAGCACTGCGGACATCTAGAGGCAGTGAATTCCACTTAATAGGACTATTCACACTAAACCATCGGTCATAGTAAGCAGCTTTGTTGACTTTGTCCAAATCATTGACTCCCGACAGGGAAAAAATCCAATTTTTGCGTATATGCAACTGTAAAATGTTTCGACCAATTCATCACTATTTTCTAGACAATTTCTCATAATACGCTAATGAATTAATGGATAATTACCATTTAAAACTAAATATGTAGTGTAATTTATTACAATCATAAAGGTACCAAAATTAGAAGAGAGTAGCTGAAGGCTGAGCGGAGTGGAGGGAGAGATTGAAATAAAAGAGGAAGACCAAAAGGAATCATAATGGAATATTAAAAAATACTTCTGATACACTATCAACGATAAATTTGGTGAAAAACAAACAACGCTAACATTGAACATACAATGTAGTGACTGGAGATAAAAATGTATTCATTTCTTTTTTGGGTGGATGATAAACAAATGCTACAATGTTTCAAGCAATGTAATCGAAGAAAGGCGATAAGAGTTTTGGTATTTAAAGACCTCCTTTGGAAAGGAGAGGTACATTTGTGGACAGCAACGGTCAAGATGAAGTTCCTTATACCGTTCTTTGTGTTTTTTGTGGTGGCGCAGTGTACGTACCTCACCGGTACTGACACTCGCACGGACCTTACGAGGACCTCCCAGGACACTCGTACGGACACCGATAAGGACACTTTCTGGACTCACACCTATGGAGCTAAGTTTGGCACTACCACCAAGAGAACAGGTAAGAATATAATAGTAATAAAGATTTTTTTTTAATTGATGTTTTCAAAAGTATTTTGCGCTAAAAATGAGTAAAACAATTTGTTATTCCTCATACGAGGAAATTATGAAGACTTGTATGAGCAACAAAATACAGTTTTCGACAGTCAAATGAATTCAGATACATTTTATATTGAAACTACAATTCTTAGGTTAATTTTCCTGCAAAATAGTTATTATTGCGTTATTATTTATTTGGTAGAATTTCGTTGGAAATGAAATAAAAAAAAATTTTTTGATTCGACATTTTTACTAATGTTGGCAAAAGCTACTTATTTCATATTTCATTCTATGTCTACAACAGACCACCTTGGATGTAGAATACCTTATATATGTAGACCGCATTTTATATAAACCTCATTTTATGTTTTTACCAATCTTTAATTTTCTAGTCACATTCGTCGATCGTTTTTTTTTGCATTAGCGGATGGTAGTAGCAGTAGAATTAACCATTTTTTCGTGCATTTGTACAACACATGATATAATACTCTAGATGTGTAATACAGATAGAAGTCAATAGATTTTGCTACGTTTATTTATTTGCAATTTCCATATCTTATTTATTTGCGTCAAATATCGGTTCACTAATGCATTTTTATAATTGTTTTTTTTTTAAGTATGCGATAGTTGTACGTTGCGATTTTTAATGCGAGTTTTTTTTTATTTAATAAGAATGAATGACTAAAAAACACGCTGACAAAACTTGAAGGCTGCGTAAAATTTGAATTTTTGCGAAAATTTTAGAAAATGTCGTAAAAATATGTTTTTTTAGTAGGTGTATTGTAAGTAAATACATACTCTAAAGAAACAATTTTGGACAAATTCGTATATAAACAAGAACCAAGGCATTTAACAATACTTCCATTTAAATTAATCTCTATTAAAATATAAAAAATTGCAACCAGAACTATATTCAGGGTAAAGAATAGTAGGTATATAAGAAACTACATTGAAAAAGAATCTTCAAAAGAAACTTCATAAATATTTATTATCATTCATTTATAAAAAAAAGTTTACTAGATATTTTTTTAAGCAGTTCCCGGAAACTTTACGGATTATTAATTTTATGTGGAAAAGTCTTAAAAAATATTAAACGCGGTATTAAAAAAAAATATTGAGATTTACGATTAAAGCACTCGTAAATTACAAGAGTAATATTGTTGGAATGTTATCGTAAATCAAATGACGGTATAGTTTGGAAATTAGTAAAAAAAAACTCTAATGATAAATGTTTGAAAAATTATAATTGAAAAATGTATTATATGTTACTTATTGCGAATGTTAGTTACCAGTATGGTCTTACGCCATTATTTATAGATAAAGATGTTGTTGTTGTGTCGTTAACACGAACACATGCTTTGCTGTTCTCATATAATGAAGCGATTGCACGTATCAGCTTACTCTTCACTCCGTACATCAATAAGTATATTCCATAGTTTTTCTCTAACAACTTTATCATAGGGATTTTCTAAGTCTATAAAGGCGCAGAAAAGTTTCTGATTTTTACCTAAAACCTTTTCTGTGACCATACGTAAAGAAAAAAAATGGTCTATACATCATCTGCCGCCCACAAAAGTCACTTGAGCATCCCATATCTTGCTCTCTCTGTAACCTTTCGTACTCTTTGATCCAGGATCCTTGCATACATCTTACCAACTGAGCTTAGCAAACTTATGGCTCTATAGTTTTTTGCAGTCGAGCTTCGGTACTTTACCTTTATTTATTTATTTATTTGGCACGATACATTATTACATTATACATAATACAGCGTTAAGTAACAACAAAATAATTTCAAGATTGCAGTGATACTATATCCTAACTTTAATGCTAGGTTACTATTAAAGGTTTAAAATAAGCTGGTACAAGCATAACATAAAATTCTACACTATTTTTATATTGTCTCATTGGACGTCCAAATAGATGAACCTGTTTTAGGACGTCCGATATGTAGTTAACTTAACCAATAACATAACCAATTTAATATGCTTTAAAACTTAGTAAATAAAAATAATTTGAGATATATCTTTAAATATATTTATACACATTTTCAGTGTTCTATCTTATATGGTTCTTGTATAGTAAATATAATTAAAAATCAAATGTTGATAGAAAAACATGGTAGTTTAGTAGGCGTTGTTCGTCTTTTCTTTAACTGTTTTTTGTTTTTATTTTATTTTATTTTTATTTTATATTTTTATTTTATTTTATTCAAAGTATACAAACAATAACTGGACAAAATATACAGGTGATACAAAATTAAATAAAAAATAATCATGCCCGGTAAAAAATAATCAATTTTATATAAATAAAAATAATTTTTATTTATATGAAATTCTCACGTCGTCAAATGGCACAAATCGACCTTAAATGGTCGTATTTCCTATATTAAAATAATAATAATAATCAATCATATATGGTAAAAGTTTAAAAACAATACGTGGCGAAATTCCCGCCCTGTCTGTGTTCGTATCACACATTACCAGGCATTACCTCATTTGAGGAGACCCGATTTAAAAAGTTATTTTGGTTTGGATATAGGAAATATAAAGCTTCAATAACCAAAATTATTTACGTTGAGTTCTGGACTTACAAAAACTGAAACTGTAATGCAAAATGTTGACAGTTAAATTCCTTCATTTTATTTACGTTAAATAGAATTTTGATATAAATACACTATTTTTAGGAGACAAACTGTTCCTGACTCGTCATAGAGACATTTTGAGACTTTTGGATCATGTGATGACTTTAAACACGAACAAGGATCAGACGATGATTGCTAAAGATTTCCGTTTTGATACTCACATGGACAAGTTTATGGTAATTATAAATTATGATTGTATGTATTAAAATCAATTATAAATACATAATATATATAAGGTGCCCAAGTAAAATTATTTTTATATTACAGAACAAACAAGCAGTAAAGGAGTTCATGATGTGGTTCAAGATTGGACATCTGCAGCGTAATAAAGTCTTCACCATCACCAACGACAGACATCGCGATGAAGCTATTGGCTTGTTCCATGTCATGTTCTATGCTAAGGACTTCGAAACATTCTACAAAGTATGTTGTTGGGCTCGTGATAACATGAACGAGGGTGTTTTCGTATACGCTATGACCGTTGCTATGCTGCATCGTCGCGATACTAAGGGAATGACAATGCCACCACCTTATGAAATCTATCCATTCTATTTCTTCAATACTGAAGTCATCAATAAGGTTCAAAGGCTGAAGATGCAAGAAAGAGTTATTGACACAAAACTCGCTGAATTAAATGGAATCAGAAGGACTGACACCAACACATTCGTCGTTAAGAGTAATTATACCGGATGGTATGTTGATACCAACGATGAGACTCTTCTTTCATACTTCACTGAAGATATTGGACTCAACACCTATTATTATTACTTCCATTGTACTCATCCATTCTGGATGAAGGGAGATATGTTCGGTATTGACAACGAGCGTCGTGGAGAATTGTATCTTTACAAACATCAACAGCTTATGGCACGTTATTACATGGAAAGATTGTCGAACAACATGGGTAAGATCAATAAGTTCATGTGGACTCGACCAATCAAGACTGGCTTCACATCTTCTCTTAGGCATCACAATGGACTCCAAATGCCATCCAGACCAAACAACTTCCTCATCAAGACCGAAGACAACTTGTGGGATTTGACCGATGTTAGGGATTATGAAAGACGTATTCGCGATTCCATTGCAAAGGGACACATCAGAACCGTAAGTTTCAATGAATTAAATGAAATCTGAACTATTTAAACTAATGAAATCTGAAATAAATCTAATTTAAATTCGCTTTCTCATTAACTTTTATGGGTTAATAGTTTTGGTTGTTTTGATTTCTTTTAGGATGACGGAAGAATAATGTCACTGAACAAACCTGAAGATATTGAAATGTTGGGAAACATCATTCAAGGCAACAAAGATTGTATGAATACGAGATATTATATCCTTGGAACTATGGTAGCCAAGAGACTGTTGAGTAACACCAAGGACACAACTCTTGAGTAAGGATAACATTTTTTTTAAGATAATTTTTAAAAACATGTTACATCTAAGTATTTCAAAATGAAATCTAAATAATATGTTTTCAAATAGAGTTTTTATGTAATATTACTTCATTTCAGTACTTTGGGCATGCCTGGAGTTATGGAACATTATGAAACTGCTCTTCGCGATCCAATGTTCTACCAACTTTGCAAGCGTCTGTTACACAATATGATGAGATTCAAGAAACAATTGAGACCATACACCCGAGATGAAGTCGCATTCGATGGTGTCAGAATAGACGACGTCTATGTTGATAAACTTGTCACATACTTCGATACTGTAGATTCTGATATTACCAATGCAGTGTGGCGCAAGGAAGACGAAATGGACACCAACCGTGACAAATTCCTTATCAAGGTCAGACAAGAGCGACTGAACCACTTGCCTTTCGATGTCAAGATCGACATCACATCCGACAAAGCAACCGAAGCAGTTGTCAAGATATTCTTGGGTCCCAAATATGACAACAAGCACCGCAGGATTAAATTCAACGATAACAGATGGAACTTCTTCGAAATGGATACCTTCACATATGATCTGAAGACCGGTAAGAACACAATCACTCGCAATTCTCGCGACTTCTGTACTACCACTGGTGATCGTATGATGACAAGAGACATGATTAAGAAGATCACAACTTGCCTCACCGGAACCGAAGAATGTGTTGTTGACACTACTGAATTCTTCACAGCATTCCCAGACAGGCTTCTTCTGCCAAAGGGTAAGCGTATTGGCATGACATTCCAATTGTTCGTGAGCGTCACTCCTCTTCGCAAGACTAAGACCTTCACGTCGACAAATAAGATGACCACTAACACTGACACAAACATCCACATGATCGGAACAACTACCACTGGATTGAGATTTGTTGACGACAATGCTTTGGGATATCCTCTAGATCGTACGATTGACGTGACAACATTCTTCAACACCAACATGTTCTTGAGAGACGTCACCATTTTCCACAAGACAGACAGGATCAACACAACTGACATGAGGGATATGGACAGGGATACGAGGACAAAGCCTACAGATGACACATACAGAACAGGATATGGAACTGAAGAAAGGATCGACTATGATACTCTCGATAGAACAGACAGAATGACCAGATTCGATGGACGAATGTAAAGCTTCACTGAGATAATTAACAACACGTTATGAAGGATTTGATAAATGATTCATGCTTAATGTAATTGAAAAAAAAACTTAATTTAATAAAAACACATTAATACGCTCAATTCGTTTAATTTGTACTAATTAATTTAATTAATTTAATTATTTTTATATTTGTGCTAATTATTAGTTTAATTTGTTTCAACAAATGATTTAATTTATACCTACACTTGAATTTTTTTCATAATCATTTTATATACCCAAAATTCAGATTTAAGACATATTATGGTATCTTTGTTTATGTTATACAGACATGTATTAATATTCTATTACTCCATAAAACATTTTATATTACAAACTAGCTGACCCGGCAAACGTTGTTTTGCCATATAAATTATTTCTTGTGAATAATTTGGTAATAAAATAAAAAAAAACTAACTTATTGTAAGTATGTGGGGATGGGGTGTATAAGTGAAAGAGGAATGGAGCGCTGTGGACGATGACGGCCTATAAAAATAACAAAACAGCCTCCGTGGCTCAGTGGGTTGGGTATCTGACTGCTGATCCAAAGGTCCCGGGTCCGATTCCCGGTGGAGACAGTTTTTAAAATTGTGTTTTCAGTCTGGATCTGTGAGACGATAAATATCGTAATCTTCAGAATGTGGCAACTTGTTATTGGGTGCGTGTTAAATAATTATTTGACATAGTACCTGTTAGTTGCCCGAGAAGCTACATTAAATAAAAATAAAATAAATAAAATAAAAATAAATAAAACACCAACCATTCATTTTCTTAATTCAATGTACCTACTTCATTAACTTAACTCACATATTCAAAGCTCGATCTCTTAAAAATTAAATGTAAATTAAAAAAACCGATACATATATTTTATCTTAAATTATGCCAATTAAATAAAAAAATATCAATCTCGAAGAGCAGTGTACAATGTTTTTTGTCCGTCCGTCTTTAGCCAACACAAACAAACTGGATGGTTTGCCCATGCCACGTATAATTGTCCGTGTGAAAAGCATGGTGTGCCCATATCTAAGCCATAAACAGACATCGTTTGGCCTTGTGACTTATCGATTGTCATTGAGAATGCCAATTTATTTGGAAATTTAACGCGTTTTAATTAAATTACCACATCTGTGGTAATCGTTGAGATTCGTGACAGCAAAACGTTTTCGCCTCGAACTTGCCATGCAAAATGCAAATATTCCATCGCCTATATCCAACGATTGTTTTGAGAATGTATCAGCGGATGGATCTTGAAGCATTTGAACGCGCATGTTTACTTTTAGCTGTACCTACTTTTTCAACATTACGCCACAGTGGCGATGATTTCAAGCAAGCATTGATCTCATCAGCGTACGTTGAACATAGAATGACGGGAATTGTTTGTCTGAGATCACCTGAAAGGAGTAACAGAGAGCCGCCGAATAGTTTGTCGTTGTTTTTTATATCATTCAGTGTCCTGTTCAACGCCTGAAGCGAATTTTTGTGTGCCATAGTGAATTCATCCCTGCTGTTCTGCCTCCATCTAATAAAGTTGCTGCAATTCCAGATAATGTATCAGTCAATGCGATGTCATTATTTAATCGTATTTCGGCGAGAATTAGCGAAATGAGAAATGTTTTGCCAGTTCCACCTGGTGCATCCAAAAAAAGAATCCACCTTTTCCTCTCAAAACTGCCTGCATAATGCGGTCGTAAATGATTCTTTGTTCATCAGTCAGTAGTGTGACATTACGATTCAGTTTACCGCATGGGCCATGAATCATGTTTTTTGTAACAATATCGTAGAGTGGTTGATCAGTAGACGGATCTGGTATTTTCGCAGAAATTATACTATCGATTTCCTCACTGATCGATGTACAAACTATAATAATGGCCGAAAACTGTTTAGATAGTGAGAGAAAGCTTTTTGTGTGAGGGAGATAGGAGACCGCCATCTTCTCGTCCCTACTCCTTGCTATTTGCTGGTTGAGAGGTGACGCCTGTATAACAATCGCACTTACTGTTTTCACTGGGTTAAATACATAAAATGTCCCCACATATCTGAGAGAAAGATTTCAACCGTTGGCCTCTCATGGACTCCCACTTCGGTCTAAAGAAGAGAGAACCCTTGCCATCCCACCTCACGTTACAGATTATTATTCATCTTCCTTCACTATTCATGCTGCCCGGCTGTGGAACAATTTAGCATTTGATATTAGAACTGCCACATATGTAACTTCCAATTTTCAAATCTCGTCTTAAATGCTCACTTTTCCTCTCAATTTCACTTTCCATCCCTTTTGTTCGCTCCTCATCCTCTCCCTTCCCTTTCTGATTTTCCTCTCCTTTCTGAATTTGTGTAATTTCTCACTTTTTGTTTTGCTGTCTTATACTGGTTGTGTTATTGTGTTATTATGTACATATGCCGAAACTATGTATGTTATGTACTTTTGATCTCAGATTGTTTACTGGAAGAAATTGCCTCCAGGCAATAAGTCCGCCATTTGTACTATGTACTTTTATGTATGTACAAAAAAGTGTTATATAAATAAATAAATAAAAAAATTATCGTACGACAATGATTAATCAATTGCGATCTTGCAACCCTATTACGCATCTGTGGATAAAAGTAAAAATAGTATTATCGCTATAAAAAATATGGGTTTTTGGTAAAAGGGTGCAAATTAAGTATTATTAGTATTTTTTAATGCCAATTCATAAAAAAAATTAAAAAAAATTTTTGTAAAAAAACTAAAAAAAAAATCTGGAGAGAGCCACCCTTATCACATAGGGGTATAAAAATAGCCTAAAACCTATTCTCAGACCTACCAAATAAACGCAAAAAAAAATCATAAAAATCGGTCAAGCCGTTTCGGAGGAGTTCGATAACAAACAATGTGACACGAGATTTTTATATATTAGATCTATATATTTGACTGCCTATATTTTAATTATTTTGTTAAATATCGTAAAACGCCAAAACATCCCAACTATATAACATAATTTTCTATAAATAACACTCAATAGTAACATCTCAAACTTTTTTTTTTTTTTTTGTTAAAATTGAATTTAGGGACGACATATTCATACATACATAACATCAAGCTGTTTACCTATTCGAGGTAGGAAAAAAGGTATGAACTCCACAATATCCTGTCCTGATATAAATGTTTTTTTTTATGGGAACAAATAATATTTTAATATATCAATAATTTGGATTTAAGGTTTGATAGTTCGGTACGTTTATTTATTTTTATTTATAACGTACATGGATTTTTACGTATTCGAACACAATGCACATACTATCGCCATCGACAGCTGGATCTCATGTGTTACATGCAACTAGTAAATAATGATTTTTTACATATTTTAAAAACTTTGATTTGTTTGTGCTGGGATTATGCTGAAAATCATCTGCTTGAGGCTTGTCCTTTTGCAATAATACTGAGTGTGGTCCTGTTGTCTTAATATTTTTTTATTGTTAATACCCGAAGATGAGATACACATTATTTAAAAGGATCGGTGACAGACGCGGGCTCGAATTTCGCCTCGACTGATTTCATTCACCTATATCTTGTGGTTGATTTAAAGAATGCATGAGGATGAAGTTATATGAACTTGTTTCAAAAATATATTTATTACTAGCTTTTATGTCCCGCCGTTGGCCAAGAATGTTAATTAATGAAGGAATAAGCAATCGTTTACATAATATTGTCACAAAATTTTTGCTAATTCATACGATGAAAAGTAGTTTGAAAGTTAATTGAGTTTAAACGGTGTAAAATGTTTAAGTGATGGCCACAACCCATTTGTTTTTATATATAATTTCTGCACGCATGGACTATGGGAAATTGTTTTAAATATGAGTGATTATAAAGAGACAACGTTGTAAAGAGTTTGGTTTTGGCCACAACCCCTATTTTTATATATTGTCATCGAACGCAAATATATTGTTTTAAATATTTAGTAATTTTGGATGATGGGAAATGGTTTAAAAATTGATTTTAAACAAAAGTACTGAAAAGATTCTAGTGTTGTTCACATCCGATTCGTTTTTATATTTTTCGTCACGTGTGCATATAGTTTATTATATTATTAAACTGATAGACTTAAAACTGACACAAAAATCTACATTATCGAAGAAGAAGAAGACTTTAACTATGTTAAATAGTTTTTAATTTGAATATAAACGTTGTGTAAAGTTCAGTAATGGCCACAACCCCGATTTTTTATATACTGTCATCAAAATCAAATGTGTAGATATTGAAAATTAAGTAATATATTATGATATAATAAATGGTGTAAATTTGTTTGAACAAAAGTTTTGAAAAGATTCTAGTGTTGGTCACATCCCATTCGTTTTTATGTATTTTCATCAAGTGTGCATGTTGTTCATAATATTTTTGTACAATAAACTATTAGACTTAAAACTAACCCAAAAGACATAAAAAAAGAAGAAGTATAAGACTATAACAAATTGTTTGTAATAAAAACTGACCCAATGGTCTACATAAAAGATGAAATAGAAGAATTACACAATAGGAAAAGGATTATATAAAAAAACTGACCAAAAGGTCTTCATAAAAGAAGAAGAAGATGAATTGGACTATAGGAAATATTTTATATAAAATTCACCCAACGTCTACATATAATAAGAAAACGAAGAATTAGACTAAAGGAAATAGTTTGCATAAAAACTAACCAAAAGGTCTACATAAAGGAAGAAGACGACGAATTAGACTATAGGAAATAGTTGGTATCAAAACTGGCCCAAAGGTCTACATAAAATAAGAAGAAGAAGAATAAGATAATAGGAAATAGTTTGTATAAAAACTCATCCAAAGGGCTACATAAAAGAAGAGGAAGAAGACGAATTAGACTATAGGAAATAGTTTGTATAAAAACTCACCCAAGGTCTACATAAATTAAGAAAAAGAAAAATTAGACTATAGGAAATAGTTTATTTATGAACTGTCCCAAAGGACTTCACAAAAGAAGAGGAAGAAGAATTAAACTCCAGGAAATAGTTGTAGGTATAAAAACTCACCCAAAAGTCTACATAAAAGAAAAAAAAGAATAATAAGACTTTAGGAAATAGTTTGTAATTAAACTGAACCAAATATATACTTAAAAGAAGAAGAAGATGAATTAGACTTTAGGAAATAGTTTGTATAAAAATTGACCCAAAGGTCTATATAAAGTAAGTAGAAGAAGAATTAGACTCCAGGAAATAATTTGTATAAAAAATCACCCAAAGGTCTACATAAAAAAAAAGAGGAATTTCACTATAGGAAATAGTTTGTATGTATATCGAATGTGTATTGTAGTTAACCTAAAATATGTAGTTTAATAATTTTCCTATACGAAATCAGTATATTGTTGGTTTTTAAGTAGTATTAGGTATGTAGTACCTAACTACAATGATGTTCTAAATTAATTCGAATTTGATTTATAACAAATTTTATTTCAATATCAGAATGTGTCCGTAACCATAGTAACCATTTGAACATGTAAAAAATATCAAATGGTTTGGAGACATTTTTTGAAAATGTAGGTACCTACATTGGTTTGTTCGATGCCATAAAAATGAAAATTGTCAGAAAAATCAAATATTATTTACAAATTATGCAATTTTATTATGCCTATATCTTTACTAATAATTAACACATTTTTACATTATATGTCTTAAAACATGCTATAATGTCTTGTGTTTCATTTTGTTATTTCATAATCACATTTATGTCAAAGGTTTATTATTTTCAAGAAGATTTTCATTCGTAAGAAATCTAAAGTAATAAATCTAAAGTGTGTGAGTGTGTGTGTGTGTGTGTGTGTGTGTGTGTGTGTGTGTGTGTGTGTGTGTGAGTGTGTGTGTGTGTGTGTGTGTGTGTGTGAGTGTGTGTGTGTGTGTGTGTGTGTGTGTGTGTGTGTGTGTGTGTGTGTGTGTGTGTGTGTGTGTGTGTTTGTCTCACGCCTTCTGAAAAACCAAGAGCATCTAAAAATCTAATTTATGTGCGAACATGTACCAGTATACCAGATGCAGTGTCACTCTAAAAAAATGCGATAAATTGAATGAATTTTAAAAATATTTCAATAATTATTATTTTCATACAAAAGTCATATCTGTCAAAAAAGTGTACATTTTGCACGCAAATATCTGTTAGTTTAAAAGTTAGAAGTACGAATTTACACGCAAAAAATATATTTTCAAGTATAACTTAGCTTATAAGTGAAAAACATGGTGAATATTTTGTCTAATTATAATGTTTAACTTATTTTTAAAGTAAGCGTTTTGTACAAATGTACATATAACCCCGCCATTTTAATATCTTTTCATACGATATTTAATTTTCCTACCGAATGAATATGTTCTTTAAAATAATATACCTTTGGAATAAATGTGATTATGAAATAATAAAATGAAACACAAGACTTTATAGCAAGTTTTAAGACATATATTGTAAGAGTCTGTTAATTATTTGTAAAGATATAGGCATAATAAAATTGCATAAATTGTATTTAATATTTGATATTTCGGACAATTGTTGATTTTCGTTTTTGTGGCTTCGAACAAACCAATGTAGGTACCTACATATTCAAAAAATGTATCCGAACCATTTGATATTATTGATACGTGTTCGAATGGTTACTATGGTTACAGAAAGAATGTGATATTCAAATATTTTTTTTTATGAATCGAATTTATTTAGAAGATTGTTGTAGGTAGGTACCTACCTAATACTATTTACTTACAAATCAACAATATACTGATTTCCTATCGGAAAATTATTTTATTTATTTATTTATGAATGTGTGCATGTATGCTATGTGCTCCTAAACCGTTTGTCCGATTACAATGAAACTTTGGTGAATTGTCGAGCGTATGCCCGGGATGGTTTCTGGATTTAAACTTTTTTCTTATTCTTCTTCTTTTAAGTGTATTTGGTCATTTTACCTATGAAGGGGTAGTATCCTGGGAAAAGAAGGTTCAACTGTCCCTCCATCTTTTTGCAGGTCTTCCAAGACGGTTTGTGGATTTAAACTTTTTCTTCTGCTTCTTCTTCTTCATCATGTATTTGGTCATTTTACCTATGAAGGTGGACTATTCTGAGAGAAGAAGGTCCAATTTTCCTTCTATTTCTTCGCAGGTTTCTGGATTAATTTTTTTTCTTCTTCTTCTTCTTCTTCTTCTTCATCGTGTATTTGGTCATTTTACAAATGAAGTTGGAGTATTCTGGGAGAAGAAGGTCAAACTGTCCTTCCATCTCTTCACAGGTCTTCCAGGACGGGTTCTGCATATGAACTTTTTTCTTCTTTTTCTTCATCGTGTATTTGGTCATCTTACCTATGAAGATGAACTATCCTGGGAGAAGAAGGTCCAATTTTCCTTCCATCTCTTCGCAGGTTTCTGGATTAAAACTTTCTTCTTCTTTTTCTTCGTCGTGTATTTGATCATTTTACCTATGAAAGTGGACTAACCTGGGAGAAGGAGGTCCGATTTCCCTTCCATCTCTTCGCAGGTTTCTGGATTTAAACTTTTTTCTTATTCTTCTTCGTCGTGAATTTTTGGTCATTTTACCTACGATGTTGAAGAATCCTGGGAGAAGAAGGTCCAACTTTCCTTCCATCTCTTCGCAGGTATCTGGATTTAAACTTTTTTCTTCTTCTTCGTGTATTTTACCTATGAAGGTGGAGTATCCTGGGAAAAGAAGGTCCTTTCATCTCTTCGCGGGTCTTCCAGTATGGTTTCTGGATATAAACTTTTCTTTACCGACTGAAGGGATGGCATGTAATGAAGGGAAGGGAGGCACTAAAGGGCCAGAAGAGACGAGAGGTATAAAAGGGCCTGAAGGGACGGGAGGTACTGAAGGGCCTGATGGGAAGGTACGTAATGAGAATTGAAGGGACGGGAGGTACTGAAGGGCCTGAAGGGACGGGAGGTACTGAAGGGTCTGAAGCGACGGGTCCTGGAGTCTAATTCTTTTTCTTCTTAATTTTATGTAGACCTTTAGGACAGTTTTTATACAAACTATTTCCTATAGTCTATTTCATCTTCTTCTACTTTTATGTATACATTTGGGTCAGTTTTTATAAAAATTATTTCCTATAGTCTAATTATTCTTCTTCATTTACGTAGACATTTGGTAGAGTTTTAATACAAACTATTTCCAATAGTCTTATTCATTTTCTTCTTCTTTTATGTAGACCAAGGGTGAGTTTTTATACAAACTTTTCCTATAGTAATATTATTCTTTTATATAGACCTTTGAATCAGTTTTTATATTAACTATTTCCTATAGTCTAATTCATCTTCTTTTATGTAGACCTTTTGGTCAGTTTTTATACAAACTATTTCCAATAGTATAATTATTCTTCTTCTTCTTTTTTGTAGACCTTTGGGTGAGCTTTTATACAACATATTATTTCCTATTGTCTAATTCATCTTTTTTTATTACCTTACTTATGTAGGCGGTTTTTACACAAACTATTTCCTTTAGTCTTTTTCTTCGTTTTCTTATTTTATGTAGAACTTGGGTGAATTTTATACAAACTATTTCCTATAATTTAATCTTCTTCTTTTATGAAGACCTTTTGGTCAGTTTTTATACAATATATTTCAAAAAGTCTAATTCTTCTAATTCTTATTTTATGTAGACCATTGGGATAGTTTTTATACAAACTATTTCTTATAGTCTTCTCTCTTTTATTTAGACTTTTGGGTTAGTTTTAAGTCTAATAGTTAATTGTGCAGAAATATTATTAACGATATGCACACTTGATGAAAATACATATTATGTAAAAACGAATGGGATGTGGGATGTGACGATGTAACCTGCACTAGAATCTTTTCAGTACATTTGTTTAATCAAATTTTAACCACATCCCAACATCCAAAATTACTAAATTTTCAATACTTACATATTATAATTTGTTTTCGATGATAATATTTAAAAATGGGGGTTGTGGCCAAACCAATCTCTTTACAACGTTGATAAACAGTCATATTTAAAACCATTTCGCATAGTCCATGCGTACAGAAATTGTATATTATAGTTCATTCACACTTTATAGCAATATATAAAAAAGAATAGGTTGTGGCCATCACTTGAACATTTTACAATGAATAAAATTTTGCCAAAAATTAATTTTATTTAATTTTTTTTGGCCATCACTTGAACTCAATAAAATTTCAAACCACTTTTCATAGTCCGATTTTGCAAAATAATTGGGTGACAATATTAAAAAAACGATTGCTTATTCCTTCACAATTTTACATTCTCGGCCAACGGCGGGACATAAAAGCTAGTATTAAATAAATAAATAAATATCTTGGCTTATCTCAGATGAAACCACCCAACCATTTCAAATGAAAAAAGGAATAATTTAATTGGGACGATACGTCATGGTAAAGAATTATTAGGTGTTTATTGCATACTACTTTGCAAATTGAAGAGTTTGATATTTTTTTGGTGAATTTTATGTGTATGATTACCTTTGAAGAACTCCCTTCCTATTAAAAAAGGAATAATCAAATCGGATAATGTGGTAAAGAATTACCATCGTTTAAATGGAAAAATTTGATCATTTTCTCATGGTTAGATCTTGATCAAATTGAAATGGGACCGATTGGAAGATATCTTCTTTCTAATGAAAAAATTATCATCGAAATCGGACAACGTGGTGAAAAGTTATCGCTGAACATACATAAAAAGTTATCGCTGAACATACATAAAAAGTTATCGCTAAACATACATAAAAAGTTATCGCTGAACATACATAAAAAGTTATCGCTAAACATACATAAAAAGTTATCGCTGAACATACATAAAAAAACACGTAGAATTGATAACCTCCTCTGTTTTTGGAAGTCGGTTAAAAATTAAATGAAAAGGATGGAAATACACATGTTACAGAAATAAACTTTAATGCGATTATTGGGGAACTTTAACAATATAAAATTTAATATTCATATACCTAGATAATATATCTAAAAAGTCTTCAAAGGTTCTAGGATTTATACTGAGGTCATCGAAATAATTTCAGTCCCCTATCTAATCGATATCTTTGTACAAAACGTTTGTCAGAAGTACTCTCGAATACTGCTCAGTGGTTTGTTGCTCCAACTATCAGATACACTCAGGAAGAGTTGAAAGCATACAGAGAAGATTCACACGAATCCTTGCCTATCGTACTGGAGTCTCAGGTCAACTCGAAATGTACAATGATAGATTAAATTATTTCGAAATGCAATCAATATAGGAGGAATACCTATAACAGATTTAATCACTATTCACAAAATTTAAGTGCCCCCAATTTGCTCGAACTTGTTAAGATAAATATACCCATAAGAACATGCTCCAGATTACGAAACATTTTTAACTTCTTTACCTCGGTCAATCAGACTATACAACAAACTACATTATCAATATGAAAATGTCGATATATTTACACAATCACGGGCATTGTTCAAGAGTGCTTAAAGAACGTGCCAATTTTAATAACATGTACTAGTTACCGTTTACAATGTTTCTTGTTATATTTATGTTTGTTATTTTTTCATTTTTATTGTTATTCCTGTAGAAAATAATTTCGAAAATATGTAATCTTTGTGTAAAAATGCGGAATGTATGACTGGATGAAATCTATGTACGTGGGTTCATGTATGGGGTGTGGATGATAATTTAACTGTCCAATCATTCCATACATTATATATATGTTCATAAATGCATGAAACCAGTGGGATTCTAGCCTGTTTTTCATGCTCAAATAAATAAATAAACTTTCTAAAGAAGCATGGCTAGACGTTCTCTAAGACAAAATACTGAGCTATGGAAGTTTTCATAAAATTTAATAGGTATGGTTTAAGTGTAGTGTCAAAAAAAATATCCCCAACATGCAATCCAAGATATAAAATTTTTGGTGGAAGAAGACAAAAAAATATCTATCATATCTCGATAAAAGTAAGAAAGTCAGTAGTACTTTTTCCGATTGTAAAATGTGTGTTTATTATGACTTAACTAGAATTGCCACGGTTGGTCATGTCCTTGCAGCAGCCACGTTGGTTCATTAATTATGGCTCCAGCTTGTTCAGAGGCAACAACTATTATACTTCGAGATTGCTGGACTTATGCAATGAAAGCTATTATACTTCGAGATTGCTGGATTTATGCAATGAAAGCATAAATCCAGCAATCTGAATTTATGCAATGCTGAATTTATGCAATGAAAGCTATTAATACTTCGAGATTGCTGGATTTATGCAATGAAAACTATTATTATGCAATTGAAGCTTTTAGGCACGTATTATTTATACTCGTCCTTGTGGATTGAAAGATTGTTGGTTTTCAATTAAGTATTTTTCAATATTTAGGGTTAATATATTATTGTCAAACCATTCTTTTAATAAATTTATATCTGTGTTAGCATTTTCCTCAAGCTTATTCCATGAATTTGCCTGTAAAATAATTGCCGTATCGTCTTCATATGAAACAATTTTTCCTAATATTGTCAACTTAAATATATCATTTACATATAAGATGAACAAAGATGTATGGGGTTAATCATTTAAAACTTACAAGCGAGATTGTTAAAACTAATAATACCCAAATCAGATTTATCTAAATGTAAAGATAATGATGAAATGATATTCAGTGAAACAGGAATACTCCCAGTTAGCAAATTATACACTTATCGAGTCATATTAAATCATTACTTCTCTAATGAATTTAAATTACCTGTAAAAATGAATATTTAATTCCAGACAAGTTGTGCAAAATAAATTGATAATTTCCAGATGGACAAACAGTAACGGTGAAAGGACACTGAAAGTAAACATACCGAAAATATTTAACACCCTTCCAAGTGGTATGGATAAACGTGATAAAACATCCTCAGTCAAAACTATACTTAAAAATGTATTGAAGAAAGTAATTAAAAACATTTCACTCATTTATATGTAGTAATTAAATAAAAAACATGTATGCCATATTACAATTTAATACTGTAACTTAAGGAATGTTATAATATGTACTTGACCTTTTTGTATGGGAAACTCCCTGATAGCCTGTAGGCTAGTGAGTTTCCAATACACAAAATAAAAAAAATAAAAAACTGCTGTTTTTTTATAATAATCCGAAAATTGCACTAAAATATTTCTAGGTTGAAATGTCAATGAGATGGAATATTTGAAAAATGTTAATAATTATAAGAAAAACAGATCTACGAAAAAAAGCAAAATTTTTCAAAAGAATTGATGTTACAAAATAGTCAAAATGCACTAAAAGATTTCTCGTTCAACAAAGGTTAAAATGTCAATGAGATGGATTTGGAAGATGATGTTTATAATTATATCAAAAAAATTGATAAGGAACGAGTATAAAAGGTGTGCAAAAAATTCATTCGGTACTATTGTAACGAACAACAGTCAAGATGAAGTTGATCTTTCTGTTTTTGGTAATATCTGTGGCAGTGGAGTCAACCGTCATCAACACGCGTAATACGGACACGACTAAAACCACTTATGGGACGACCACCACTTATGGAACCCACTATGGTACGAATACCTTGAGGAAAGGTGAGAAATCTTTGATTTACTTAGAATATTTTTGAAGGAGATTTCTTCTTGTTTCTTTATTTTTGAAGAAAAAACAATATTTTTTATATAGTTTGTTTTTTGACCTTATCCTTTTTTGGTTTCTTTCGGATATTTTATTTGTTTAGAAATTTGTGTACAAAATACCATTATTTTTTTCAAATATGATTTTTTAATATTTTTGCTTTGCTATATTTCACCGATATTAATACCGATTTTTTTCAACAGGGTTCAAAGCATTCTTAAAGTTTCTTAAAAATGTTCTCCTACTAATAATTTATTGTTTTACTGAAATGTAGTTTTGTCATATGACACAATTTTGAACAACATTATAAATTTAAATTTTAAAATTGATGACTGATTACTATGTTATTTTCAGCCGATAACCAATTCCTAACCAGACAGAGGGACATTATCAGGCTGATGCGATACATCACCTACAGTAACACCAACACTGACCAAACTACCATTGGCAGGGAGTTCAACTTTAACAATTACATAGATAAATTCACCGTAAGTGTTTAATAATTATTCATTTTAATTTAATACAACTATTCCAACTGTCAATTTGTTCAGGAGAACTTTGTTCTCTTAACATATCGACAATGTTTCAAGCCAGGATACGCGAGAATTGTATGCACAGGTCTACTTTTTTCACGGCTTTTCCAACTTTGAAGTCAAAAAACACCAACTTAGAGGCTTCGCAGCATATATGTTCCATACACGGATTTACTCAGAATTCAGAGGAGAACATTTCGTGTATCTGTGTGTGTGTGTGTGTGTGTTTGTTTGTGTGTCCCCCCCCCCCCCTTTTAACTTTTGATCCGCTCAATTTACAGAGCCCAAAATTTCAGAATATATAAACAGTTATAGGCCTACAAAACTTTTATACTCAGAATTTTGAATTTTTGTTTCAGTCAGGGGTTATCAACTTTTGAATTTTACTTTATTTTTCCGTATATCTCAGAAACCATAAAAGCTAGAACGCTGAAAATTGGTACAAATATAGACAAATACAAAATCTCAAATTAGTTTTTTTCAAAAAAATTCCAGGGTTTCTCAAACATTTTTATTAAGAAAAATATATTTTTTATGATAAATTTATGAGTTTAACTGCCTGTATTTCCAATTTTTTTAAAAATATCGAATAAAGCCGAAACACCCCAACTAGATACTTTAATTTTCTATAAAAAAATTAACATTGCATTAGCACATCTCAATTTATCAATTTTTATAAAAATTGAATTGAGTGACGACATTTCTTCATACAATTTGTATGGCAGTCGCCTATACACAATATGTAAGAAGAATTAATAGTTTGATAGGTACTTAATCTCCAAACATACATACAGAACCATCATGCTGTTTTCATATTCCGGGTAGGAAAACAGGACTGACCTCCATACTATCCTATCTTGACATACATACCAACATGTGTTAAAATTTTCAATAATTTGGATTTATGGGTTTATAGTTTGATTCTTATTCTTCAACTATACATACTATCGCTATCGACAGTTGGATATCATGTGTTACATGCTACGAGTAATAGGAAAAATGTAACACGAGCATTAAACGATGAAATCATTTTATTGAATTATTTCATCGTTTTGCTCATTCCTTTTGCTGTTTTGCTTTCTATTTTTTGTGATTTTGTATCATCTTGAAGACAGGCATATATTTATTCAAATAACTGATAATGATATTTTTCAAATATGTATTGAGTATTAATTTACAAATTTGTTGTATTTTATTACAGAACAGACCAGTTGTAAAGGAATTTTTGACTCTCTTGAAAACTGGAACTCTGCAGCGTAATAGAGTTTTCTCTATCGGCAACAGATTCCACCGTAGAGAAGCCATCACTCTTGTCAAAGTTTTCACTACTGCACGAGACTTTGATACCTTCTACAGGACTGCTTGTTGGGCTCGCGATCATATGAACGAGGGAACATTTACCTATGCCGTTTCTGTTGCTTTGAGACATCGTCACGATACTGTGGGAATTCATATGCCACCATACTATGAAATATACCCATTCTACTTCTTCAACAACGACGTGGTGACTACTGCTCGACGAGTGACTACTGAAACTGGAACTACCACAGACACCACTAGAACCACAGACACCACCAGAACTACAGACACCACCAGAACCACCGACACTACCAGGACCACATATACTACTGACACTACAGATACTACTGGAACGACTCTCGTTATAAGATCCAACCTCACCGATTGGTTTACCGAAACTGACACGGAGACTACTCTTAATTATTTCACCAACGATATCGAGCTGAACTCTTATTACTACAACTTACACACTGACAATCCTTTCTACACCACAGGCAACGAAAATACGAACCATCGCAGTGGTGAATTATATTATTATACCCATCAACAAATTATGGCTCGTTACCACATGGACAGGTTCTCAAACAACATGGGTGAAACCCCGAGGTTCCAGTGGACTCATCCCATCAAGACAGGATATACTCCAACCATCAGACACCACACTGGTGTTGCAATGCCCGCAAGGCCAAACAATTTCTATGTTGACACCGAAGACAATATGTATGACTTAAGGACTGTTTATGATTACAATAGACGTCTTCGTGATGCTGTTGATACCGGATTCGTATTTACCGTAAGTTTTTTCTTAATATTAATTGAAAAATTAAATATACTCATTTGTTGAACCTATGCTGATTTAAAAAAATATGTTTTTTCGTCTTATAGGAGGATGGAAAGACTGTCACCGTGAGAAAGCCAGAGGACATTGAAACTCTTGGAAACATGGCTGCGGGTACAACTTATTCTCCTAATACCCGTCTTTATAACCATCATGGTTTGATAACATCTCGTAGGATCCTTGGAAATGCTCCTACTACTCGTGATGGGTGAGTTCTTCTATTCAATTTTGTCGGTTTTAATGCCTCAATTGGTTAGATATCTGATTCCGGAGCTGAAGGTCCCGGATTCGATTCCCGGTGGAGACACAATTTTTAATTGTGTTTTCAGTCTGAATCTGTGAGACGACGAATAACGTGAATCTCCACAATGTGGCAGCTTGTTATTTGGTATGCATTGAATTGGTGTTTGACATACCACCTGATGGTTTCCCGAGAAGCTTTATTATTTTTAATAAAAATATAAACAATCATATCTTGATTAACTTGCCTACTTTGCAATCTGATCGTTTTGCAAATATACACAAAATCAAAAATAAGACGCATTAATAACTTATGTATCATTCCAAGTTGTTTCTTAAAAAACTTTTTTTGTTTTCAGAACTGCAACCACCCCTACTACCCTGGTAGATTATGAAACAGCTTTACGTGATCCGATGTTCTACCAGTTGACTCAACATCACTTGCAAAACTTCTACAGGTTCAAGGACACCCTTAGTCCTTACACTCACGATGAGTTAGCTTTCCCAGGTGTTCATGTTAAGCGTGTAGAGGTCGGAAAACTGGTGACATACTTCGATGATTATGATACCGACATCACCACCTGTGTCATTCCAAGATACACTCAACTTATTATGGCTCGTCAGACTCGTCTGAACCATCATCCATTCGATGTAAGAATCGACGTTACCTCAGACAAGACAACACAGGCCGTCGTTAGAGTATTCTTGGGACCCAAATATTATGACAGCAGGCGTCGTGTAATCGATATCAACAGAAACAGACACAACTTCTTTGAGCTCGATGCATTCACTTATGATTTGACCACTGGCAGAAACACAATTGTTCGCAAATCTCGCGAGTTCACTCTGTCAACTCTGGATCATACTCCAACACGTCATACACTTAAAAAGATCTCAAACTGTCTCCAAGGAACTGAAGAATGTACTATCGACACTGCCAACACGTTCCCGAGATTCCCCAACAGGCTCATTCTTCCAGTCGGTAGACAATCAGGAATGACCTTCCAAATACTTGTCAGTGTCACTCCCGTCCGCACCACCAGAACTTACACGAGGAATACTGATACCACCACAACAACAACCACTCGTGGCTTGAGATTCTTCGACGACAACGCTCTAGGATATCCTCTTGACAGAAGGATCGACACCACAGTGTTCCATACTGGAAACATATTTACTAGAGACGTCAAGATCTATCACGAGACCAGGGATATCAATCGTACTTACAGGAATACCGACTTCACAACAGACAGGGAAACCGATACTACAAACACAAATACCTACACCACAAACACTGACACCGATAGAATCAATAGAAACACATACACCACCAACACTGATACTGATACAACGAATAACTACAGATTCACCAATACTGACACCTACAGAAACACATTTACTACAGACACCAATACTGACAACACTTACCCAAAAAACACCAAAACCGACCACACTTACACGAAAAATACCGATACTGACAACACTTACAGGACAAACACCAACACTGATAACACTTACACGACAAACACCGACACCGACAACACTTTCACAACAAAAACATTTACAACAAACACTGATACAACAAATAGGTTTACCGATACCACTTATTAAATTTGTTTTAAGAATTAATCAACTGGTAATAATAAAATGGATAGACCAAGCGACGATATTTTATGCGACTTAAGCTCTGATTGCATACAGGTATTTGGATACTATATATTTTTTTATATTTTAAAGCACTATAATATGTTTTTTTATATAAATAAATTAAGCAATGGCAAATACAATTTTTTTTCTTTTGTATATCCCTACACATCATATTTTATTCTAAATATTATGCCAAATGCTTGTTATATAATGCAATATTATAACCCGAAGGTTCAGTCCTAGGTAACTAAATACTAACTCCTAACTTCACCGAAGTATTTAGTATTCTTGAGTAAGCAATTGAGTTGCAGATAACTATACATCACGACGAAACTCATTGTGTGCACGCTCTACACGATACCTGTTGATAAATTGACTCCATACTCCATAGTGTGGAGAGTAAATATACATGATATCAATATTCAAACATATATTTTTTTGCCCCAGAGATTTATACAAATAAAGTTACATTATTCAGGTTTTTCTTTTACAGGACAATAGTTGCGGCTGATAAAATAATTGTTAACTGGCATAAAAAAAACCTGTGCGTAATTTATGATACTAAAAGGTGACAGGAAAATTATTCGAAAAACAATTATTCAAATGCTCAATTTTACGAATATCAATTTTACGATTGGCAATTATTCGAATCACATTTTTTCGAAAAACAATTTTCCGAACACACAATTATCAGAAATTACAATTGTTCGAATTTTTATGACGTCATGTTGGTAGTACTGTGAGAGGAATAAACCATGGATTTTTACTATAATATACCAGATGTCGTAGTTTGCAAATTTTGTATGAAACGAAGTGAGGCATTTTTCGGGGGATTTTTGACGTTTTAGTACATCGTTTTTCCATAGAGAATAACGACTAATGTGAATTGTTTTCGGATTTATTTGTCGTAAGAAACACTTTGTTTATCTAGATTTAGAGAAAAGTTATTTAGGATGTGTTGAAATG
Organism: Molanna angustata; assembly: GCA_963576475.1. Classification (NCBI taxonomy): domain Eukaryota; kingdom Metazoa; phylum Arthropoda; class Insecta; order Trichoptera; family Molannidae; genus Molanna; species Molanna angustata. The sequence goes on from OY754965.1 coordinate 10,900,177, forward strand.
TAAGGAAAACTGAAATATGTTGCCAACCAAAACGACAAACGCGCGATATTCCATGACTCACTTTTTGCACAGAGTACTACATCTACATAGTATATTATGTATAATAAAAATCTATGGAATAAACAACATGGCGACGCACCGCGCTGTCAAACATCAGTTATTAAAAATGTGCAACCATACGTACCCAACAATAATACAACAAGTAATAATAGTCTTCACCGAATATATTTTAGGTACTGGTAACAAATATGTCAAAAGAGGCAACATAATGACACAAAAGATATTAAATTCGGTCAATTGGTTTTCCAACAAATGTTAGTTCGAATAATTTGCTTTCGAACAATTGTCATTCTGATAACTGATTTTCGAAAAATTGTTATTCGTACAATTGCGCATTCGAACAATAATTGTTTTTCGAAGAATTTTCATGTAATCATACTAAAATAGGTGCCTACGTGTTAACAATTACACTACTTAAATAATTATAAATTTTCCACCTGAAAGTATTTTTGATCTAATTAAAAAAGTGCAATGCACGAAACCTTTGTTAGAATTATTAAAAGGTGATTTTTTATTAATCAAACAAAAATATTAACCGTAGAATAATAATTATATAGAATAATAAATATAAATTATGTTTTTTTATTGACAAATATTTTTTTCAACATCTCAATAGAGACGAAGTTGGGACATTGTAGAAGAACCAGGAACTCGAAGCACCTACAGGGCTTACGGCCTGTCATCGGCTGGTTTACGTTTGTCGGCCTTCGTGGCTCAGTTGGTTAGATATCTGACTGCTGAGCCAAAGGTCCCGGGTTCAATTCCCGGTGGAGACACAGTTTTTAATTGTGTTTACAGTCGGGATCTGTGAGACGATTAATATCGTAAGTCTCCAGAATGTGGCAACTTGTTATTGGGTGCGTGTTAAATTAATATTTGACATAGTACCTGTTAGTTGCCCGAGAAGCAATATTAAATAAATAAATAAATAAATCACTTTATGCGCTTGCGCAACGTTCACCAATTATGCCTTCTTATTAAGTTCCCTTATCAATGTAATTTTTGAAAGTTCTATATATTTGAATAGTGTGTAACATTTCACCTGAAAATAAGGAACTATACTATTGCCATCTATGGAGTAACGGAAGAGTAAATCGATTCTAAGTGTATGAATCAATCATATCTCTTAAATTAATCAGTCTTGTCAGAATCGATTGTGGACAAGACCTCATTATCCAACTGTCGATTCGTTCAAGAGAATGAAATTCTATTGAAGGAAGAGGCAGTTTAAATCCAAGATGCGTGTATGAAAGAACATTTTGTATGGCGTAGTGGACTTTTTGCATGCTAAAAACACCAACTTAAAGGCTTCGCAGCATATATGTTCCAATACATGGATTTACTCAAAATTTGGAGTAGAACATTTTATGTGAGTTTTGTGTGTGTGTTCCCCCCCCCCCCCTTATAACTTTTGAACCGCTCAATTTACAGAGCCCAAATTTTAAGAATATATAAACAGTTATAGGCCTACAAAACTTTTATACTCAGAATTGTTCATTTTTGTTTCAGTCAGGGGTTATCAATTTTTTAAATTTTGGTTTATTTATCCATATATAAATTCTAAAATTGGTTTTTGTAAAAAAATTCCAGAGTTTCTCAAACATTTTTTATTAAGAAAAATATTTTTTTTATGGTAAATTTATGAGTTTAACTGCCTATAATGCCGAAACACCCCAACTATATAATTAAATTTTCTTTAAAAAATATTTACATTGTATTAGCACATCTCAATTTTTTTAACAATTTTTATAAAAATTGAATTAATGACGACATTGCTTCATACAATTTGTATGGCAGTCGCCTACACACAATATCTAAGAAGACTTAATAATTTGATACTAATCTCCAAACATACATACATACCATCATGCTGTTTTCATGTTCTGGGTAGGATCAAAGGACTGACCTCCATACTATCCTATCTTGACATACATACCTAGGTACAAGTGTTGTATAGAAAACCAAATATCTTAAAATAATAAATAATTTGTATTTATGGGTTTGGTACTTTTTCTTCAACTATACATACTATCGCTATCGACAGTTGGATCTCATGTGTTACATGCAACTAGTAATTATAAAAATTTCATTTATGTATAATTTAACCCTTTCTTAACCGATGATTCCAATTGGAATCATTAATGTATTTTACGTATATCTCAATAAAAATTGCTATCAGCTGTGTTATTTCTCTTCTAAATTATTAATCACAATATTTTTAATCGCTTACAATACCTATTGAGAATGACGGAAACTTCTGTACCTACTCGGTTATTGCGACTCGGTTATTGTACAGTTGAAAACTCGGTTATTGCGAAATGTGCTTTTCTTGCTAAACACGGTTATTCAAAAGTTAATAAATGTGAGTTTTTTTTTTGTTTTCTAGCATGCTTTATTTTTATTAGGTAATTATATTTCCTTCGTCTCTAATAATAATTAAAAATGAAAGATTTTTTATTTTATGAAAAGTATATATGAATAATGACAATTGGAATCGTTAAAATTTCTAAACAATGGAACACAAAAATTATAAAAATTATCAAAATCTCTTTATAATTACATATTTTGCCCATTTTTTTATGAAACATATTTATTTTCATAATGCTTTCATAATTCGGTTAAGAAAGGGTTAACAACGTAACATGTGAAATATAATTTTAACAACGTCGAATTAAGATAATTTTGTAAATTCGTTGAACCGAATAATTTAACGATTTGTTATATTTTCCCAAATTGCTAAGATAAATAAATTCATTCATGACTCAAAGAAAATATTTTAAATAAAATGAATTATCTTTTGTTTATTTGTTTATTTAATTGTCAAAATGATATTACAGTACATGCATACAATTAATGATAATCAAAAACTGATATAATATTGTGTAGCTCTTACATACTATACCCAAATATAAAAACTTATACCTACCATAAGAAGTCAATTAAAAAAAGTGTGATTTAGTAGTGATGGGCATGTGCAAGACTAAGACACACTCGGTCTTGCATTTAATTATGCTAAAAAATGCTATTCCAGTCAATCACACAGACCACAGAACCACACATTAACAGATGTCGTCTCGTTCTTGGCATAGCAGGTCTTTGAACTTTTGAAAAATAATATTTTTTATTTTTCTGTTTATATTCAGTAATTATAATAAAATATGACAAAAAAAAACACCTGTTTACAGTATTATGTCGATAGTAGGTTCATACTTAATTGCTAACTTTTTGGTTGAAAATATATAATTTGGTTAAAAAATATATTTAAATATCTCCATAGAATCATGGACTTCCTCTTCGATCTGCTGAACGTACAACACTATCCATCTATAATACAGAATTTCTCAGCTCTTGGTTCGAATTAAAATCAGCAAGATTGTGGAATAGCCTGAGTGCGGATATCTTATTCAATATGTATTTTCAATAAAAAACTAAACAAGGAAAATTTATCCCTTAACACCTGATCCCTATTTCCTCTCCTTGTCCTTACCCAATCCTTTTATTTGCTATGAAGTATTTTCTTTTTTTCTGTTTTAATTGTTATCATAGTGTAATATAAATTTTCTTTGATTTTGGACAGTATATTTGTTTATATTTTGTACAGAAAGATAAATAAATAAAAATTCTCCAGATCATTTTTATTTTCGTATAATGTATAAGCTGGCATAGATCTATTAAACATTTGTGTTCCACTATATCAAGACAGCAACAAAATGACTATCAGTATTAATTTGTAAGAAAATTTATTTATCTAATAATAATATTTTTTTATTCCAGTCTGTGAGCAGGGGGGTGCAATGCTACACAAACCATATTTTTATATACAAAATATACATTAAATATTACAAAAGAATCAGGGGGGTGTGAGCAGGGGGGTGCAATGCTACACAAACCATATTTTTATATACAAAATATACATTAAATATTACAAAAGAATCAGGGGGGTGTGAGCAGGGGGGTGCAATGCTACACAAACCATATTTTTATATACAAAATATACATTAAATATTACAAAAGAAAAAAATATTTTTTAGAATATAGATTATATACAACAACAAAAAAAAAATAAATAAATAAATAACAAATGAGTTTACATGAAATATAAGAAAAGAAAAACACTGTAGAAATGATATACATGAAATATAAGAAAAGAAAAACACTGTAGAAATGATATAATTATCGTCTTTCACTTCTATCATATAACACTTCTGTCCATCTTTGTGATAGCCTCGGACATTGGTGCCCCTGTACAGCCTTTATGATCGAATTAGGGTTAGGGTCTAATACACTCATTTTTAACACTTGGAAAATAAAAATATTTCTTACCCAGGACCCAAATTTGCCACTGCATCTCAAAATGCAATTTGTATGTCCACTTTAGATATTTTGTGAAAAACGGTTTCCAAAGTTTGAACTATTATCTCAACTCTAATTTCAACAATTTAATTACCGATCATTATTATTGTTTTACTATATTGCTTCAACATTTGTGTGCACATTCTATCTTTGTCAATTAATCATATTCTTTAATTAAAACTACAGTTTTTAAGAGCATGTGTAGACCAAGCACGGACAATACACAAACAATATTTTGAAATCAAGTTGTGCAGGCCAAGCATGGACATACAAAATTTTGGAATAAAAATAAATAAATAAACAAAATATCCTGTCTTGTTGATAGACATACTTTTATTGTAATATTTTTACCGATTACCTTTTTTGAAATAATTAATGATTAATTTCATAATAATAATAATAATAATAATAGGTGGCTGCTCAACTCTTGCACCGACGGAATATACAATAAGACACGATAACATCTGCAAACACATATATTTGGAACTAGCCCACAAACATAAACTTATCGAAACACACCCCAAGTGGTATCAATACACACCCCCAGCTGTAACAGAAAATGATAACTACAAACTATACTGGAATAGAGACATAATCACAGACAGAACAAACCTACATAACCGACCAGACATTACATTAATCGACAAAATACATAAACACACATATCTAATAGAAATATCGATACCAAATACAGCAAATCTACAAACGAAAAATTTAGAAAAAATAGATAAATACATACCTTTAGCAGAACAGATAAAATCACAGTGGAAACAAGAAAAAGTAACAATAGTCCCAATAATACTATCGTCTACAGGCATCATACCAAAAACTCTCCAAAAAAATATAGACATACTAAAGTTACCCCCATACGTAATCACCAACATACAAAAAACTACAATTATCAACACATGCACAATAGTCAGAAAATTTCTACAGGTACCACTTTAAACAACTACACACAACCACACAGACACACAAACACATAGTCTCACAACTTGAGTACGCTCCGTTGTGAAGGAAACTACCGAACCATAACCGAGATCAATCTCCAATAATAATAATAATAATAAACACTTCCTTGTACCCTGCGCAAGTGGCGAGTTTATTGCCATATGGAAATTTCTTCCATCTAACCAGTATATTACACCACACCACACTCACTACACCACACCTCTACTTATACTTACTCGTTCACAGTTCATGCAGCTCGGATGTGGAATCTATCCAGCAGCCGGAGAGTATCAGAGATGCCACTAATTTGATAGCATTCAAAAAGCGTCTCAAGTCACACTTTCTATCCACATAAACACAAATTCACGTCTTTTTCACTTTATCCCTCTTCCTTTCTCCTCTCCTATCTTCCATCCAATAAACATAGTGTATCTATCTGATGTATTTTTTTTATTCTTATTTTTGTTATTATTTATACTTACATATATTTTTTTTGTTTTTTATATTTATTTTGTATTTTTAATTTAATTTTTTTTTCTTTTTCTATTTGCATTCTTATACTCCTGCAACTGATTGTATTTACCATGGTTGGTTGACTGGTATAAATTGCCTGCGGGCAATAAGTCCGCCACGTTGTTTAACTCAATAAAAGTCTTTAATTATTATTATTACGATGTATGATAGAATAAGAAATGAGGATATTAGACGAGAATGTATGATTGAAAGAAATATCGTAAGTAAGATGAAAATAAATGCCCTAAGGTGGTTCGGCCACATAGAAAGAATGAGTGATGACCGTCTGACAAAAAAAGTGTACAAGGCTGATAAAAGAGGAACGAAAAATAGAGGTCGGCCAGGAAAAAGTTGGCACGATCACATAAATGGGATTTTGAAAGATGGTGATGTAAGAAGTAAGAATAATAGAAGAGCGTGTATGAGACGATGTATGGACGTGAATGAAGCGAGGAATGTGTGTCAAGAGAGAGGAGTCTGGCGTTCGGTTCTCTCTGCCTACCCCAAATAGGGAAATGACGTGATGGTATGGTAAATTATCCAACTGTCGATTCGTTCATGAGAATTCAATTCTCTTAATGAATCGACATTATTAAGCCAAGATGCGTGTACGAAGGAAAATTTTGTATGATGTAGTGGACTTTTTGCATGCTAATAGCACCAACTAGAGGCCTCGCAGCATATATGTTCCAGCATATATGTATGAATTCATGGTTTGTGTGGCCCTTTCGATGTCGTTGACAGAGAATTCAATGTAAAGTTGGAGATCATCAGCATACATATGATAGGAGCACCGAAGGCCACTCATAATTGGATTGATGAAAATAGAGAAAAGTAGAGGAGAAAGAATTCCGCCTCGAGGAACGCCAGTTTCCAAGGTGATCCAGTCAGACATTTCTTCGGGTGATATTTTGCAACATTGTCAATAGCGGATGACGAGATATTAAGAGATTTCAAGCGGGCTAGGAATACCGTAAAGTCGACAGAATTGAAGGCGCTACTGAAGTCTAAGAGTGATAGGAATGTTAATTTGGACGCGTCCATAGCCTTCCTAATGTCATCGGTAACCTTAACTAAAACGGTGGTTGTACTATGACCCGCATGAAAACCAGACTCCATCGGGTGAAGGAGTGAGTTGGATGATAAGAATGAGTTGAGTTGTTTGTGAACAATTTTTTCAATAACTTTAGAAAGAATTGGGAGGATAGAAATAGGCTGAAAGTCTTTTGTAGCAATTGGGTTAGTAACTTTTGGAAGAGGTGTTATGAATGTTTTTTTCCATAGTGAGGGAAACCTGCTGGATGTTAGGGAAAAATTGACAATATGAGTTATTGGGGAGAGAGTGAATGCAAGAATGTATTTAATCATATCGATATTTATGTTGTCGCATCCATTAGATTTGCAGGATATGGATTTAATTACCGTTTCAACATCAGATTCTGATACAGTTGAGAAAATAAAATTGGAGTTGAGCGTCTGAAAAGGTTATGGATAAAAATCAGAAAATTTTATGTGCCTTTATAGACCTAGAAAAGGCGTATTATAAAGATGTTTGAGAAAAATTATGGGATATACTAGCAGTATATGGAGTGAAGAGCAAATTGATACGCGCAATCGCGTCATTATATGAGAATAGCGAAGCATGTGTTCGTGTCAACGACACAGTGACAACGTGGTTCTCTATAAATAATGGCGTTAGACAAGGGTGCGTGCTATCTCCATGGCTCTTTAACTTTTACATTGATTTCTGCATAAGAGTCCTTAAGGATGAAAAAAAGGGTCTGAAATTGAGTACTGTAATGGTGCGAGATTTGATGTATGCAGACGATAAAGTTCTATTAGCAGAAAGTATGGAAGAGTTACAGTATCTTGTAAGTCTGGTATATGAAGGATGTATAGAGAATGGACTTAGGATGAACGCCAGCAAATCAAAGACAATGGTCTTTGAAAAGATTGAAAGCAGAACAGCGTGTAAAATAAGAGTAGAGAACGAATGGCTCGAGCAAGTCGACGAATATGTGTACTTGGGAAGCATATTTCAACGGAATGGACGACTCGATAAAGAGATCGAAAGAAGAGTTATGGCAGGAAACAGAGTGAATGGAGCACTAAGACCAATTATGAATGATCGCAACATATCAAAGGATGCCAAAGTTGCCATTCATAACGCCGTCGTAGTGCCAACCTTGACGTATGCAAGTGAAACCTGGACATGGCAGAAGACGCATGAAAGTAGAATAAATGCAGTTGAAATGAGATCGTTAAGAAGGATTTGTAATAGAACGATGTATGACCGGGTAAGAAATGAGGACAAAGGGAAAGAATGTAAGATGAAGAAAGATGTCATTACTAGAATGAAAGTGAACACATTGAGATGGATTGGTCACATGGGGAGAATGAATGAGGAGCGCCTGACGAAGAAAATATACAGAGCGGAAAGGAATGGAATGAGAGGTCGGGGACGCCCAAGAAAGGGATGGCACGACCATGTGAACGAAATTTTGAAAGAAGGAAATGTTAGAAGCGTGAGCAATAGACGAGCATGTATGAGATGATGCATGAATGTGGACGAAGCGAGGGATGTGTGCCAGGATAGAAAAATGTGGCGTTCGGTTTTCTCTGCCTACCCCGCAAGGGACATGGCGTGATGGTATGTATGTATGTATGTACGTTTCTTATAACGACTGAACGCTTTGTCTCTTCTTGCCATGAAATTTAGGATTTCAGTAGAAACCCAAGGGGCAGGACGATGTTTGATTCTCATCACAGTTACAGAATGGTTACGATTATTATGATATTTGGAAACATTAAATCAATCAATAATTTATTTATTTTCTTCTTGTAGAGTATACAATTTTTTTAATAAAATGCACAAGGTCTAAAGAAAATGTCTTTTCCTTACATCCGACTTAACGATTTATCAATTTATTTTTAAATTTATTTGCTCTCTCATCTCATCTTTTTCATATTCTTTCTTCAGTCATCTCTCCACTGCTGAATGTTAGCCTCTTCTATAAGTAGGTACTTTCATTCGTCTTTTTTGTATTTTTGGTCTCACACCGGCATTAGAACGGTCTGCCTCAAGGATTTTGGGGGAGGGTAATATTCGAAATACGGAAAAAATACAGAAATAAAAGTAGCGACTTAAAATATCATCTCATCTGGATACCTAAAATGAATAATTATGTATCGATAGTCTCTGATCTTTCGTATCACCACCGATTCCACTTATAAGGAGTGATCACAGCACCAAAACATGGAGAACACGCGAAGAATAAAGAACTTTCAGGGATACATTTCGTCGTAAATAATTACGCTACCAAACATATTATAATTAAAATATATGTTATTTTACCCCTTTAGATCAGATAAGTCTGAGAAAATGTAAATCTAAATTTGAGAAAAATGTAAGAAAAAGGTTAGGTCCCGAGCTTCGAGAATACTGCTTAATATGTTAAACCTTTTTCTTACAATATTCTTAAATAATTCCCATAATACGACCCATTTTGAGAAACGTTGTTGTATACAAAAATACACGACACCTTTTTATAAAAATAAGGAAGAATTATATAATTAGTGTGTAGTAGTAGTTACTTATAAAATTTAGATAAGTATTAAACAGATAAATATTTTTGTATGGTACATCTAGCAAAAACTTAATGAAGCATAATATGGTAATTATCATTTTTAATATAAATATTTTTTTTTGGTATTGCACATAATAGGTTAGAAATATTCATAATGTGATGAATATTAAAAAATAGAGATATTTTATAAAGGCAGTGATATTTAGGTAGAAATATTTGATTTAGTGATATTTTGGAAGAATTTTTTTTTGATAGAGATATTTAGGTAGAAATATATTATGTAGGTAGTGATAGCGTAGTAGACGTCATGGATCGCATAGCGAAGCTCAAATTCCAGTGGGCAGGGCATGTCGCAAGACAAGTTGGTGAGCGCTAGGCCCCAAAAATCCTTAAATGGATACCATGGGAAAATAGAAAAGGCATAAGCAGGCCTCAAAAAAATGGTATTATCAGGACGGCGGTGAGAAAATGGATGCAGATGGCATCAAACAGACAAAGATGGAAGGAAATGGAAGAGGACTATATCCAGCAATGAAGGGAAGAAGGCTGATAAAGAAGAAGAAGAAAAAAATGATATTTAGGTAGTAATATTTAGGTTAAAATATTTTATTCAGTAGTACTTAATTACTTTCCGTGTCCAAGATCATCAACCTGTATTGTGTCTTTCTAGTAATATTCAGTCATAATTGCATTTTCATTTGCTCGCCATAGATCTTCCTCAGAGCAACCTCCTTCCATATGGGGGCAAATCAGCAGGTGTGAAGTGTTCTGGGTCTCCCCACACTCGCATGCTATGTCCTTGCACCTTCCTACTTCCGTCCTTAGTCTGTTCAGGGATATCCAGGTTATAGGTAGTGTTATTTATAGGTAGTGAGGAAGAAATATTTTAATGAAACTATCAAATTGTTCAATAATAAAACTGGCGTTTTAAATTATTATTATCTTTCTATTTTAAATAATCAAACTAACTCTTTATTCTGAAAAAATATATTTATTTGTTTTATGTAATATAAAATATACATTCTTAACCATTACTCCTCTCGTTAGTAAATATGTATATCTTGCAATAACTAAATATTTACTCCTGATTCTATGCAATATAAATAGCATTAAATAAATTTTTACTCCTGATTCTATCCAATATAAATTGCATTAACTAAATATTTACTTCTGATTCTATGCAATGTTGATTGCATTGACGAAATCTTTACTCCGGATTCTATGGTCCGAATGCACTCGAGAGTCCTACCTAAATACTAAATTCTAAATACTAACCATGTTTTCATTGCACAGTCGCTCACTTAAGTTTCAAAATCTAATGGGGTTTAAGTGAGTATTAGATATACTAATTTAATGAATTTTGAAAAGAATCGAATGAGTACTTAAGTCAATCTTCTTCATCGGGTATCAGGTCATTTTACCTATGAAGGTGGACTATCCTGGGAACTGTTCATCCGATTGCAATGAAACTTTGGTGAATTGTCGAGCGTATGTCCGGGATGGTTTCTGGATTGAAAATTTTTTCTTCTTCTTCTTCATCGGGTATTAGGTCATTTTACCTATGAAGGTAAAATCGTAAAATGACCTAATACTCTGGGAGAAGAAGCTCCGTCCTTCCATCTCTTCGCAGGTCTGGATTAACATTTTTCTTTTTCTTCTTCTTCATCGGTTATTAGGTCATTTTACCTATGAAGGTGGACTATTCTGGGAGAAGAAGGTTCAATTTTCCTTTCATCTCTTCGCAGGTTTCTAAATTCAAACTTTTATCTTCTTCTTCTTCTTCGTATATTTGGTCATTTTACCTATGAGGTGGAGTATTCTAGGTCCAACTGTCCTTTCATCTCTTCGCGGGTCTTCCAGGATGGTTTCTGGATTTGAACTTTTTCTTAACCTACTGAAGGGACGGGAGGTTATGAAGAGAGTTACTAAAGGGCCTGGAGGGACGGGAGGTAATGAAGGTCAGGAGGTACTAAAGGTCAGGAGGTGCTGAAGGGACGGGAGGTACTGAAGGGACGGGAGGTACTGAAGGGACGAGAGGTACTGAAGGGACGGGAGATACTGAAGGGACGGGAGGTACTGAAGGGACGTACTGAGGGTTTGGAGGGATGGGTGGTACTGAAGGGTCTGAAGTGACGGGTGGTAATGAAGGACCACTTTTAACTATACAGGCAATACGCAGTTTGCCGGGGGTTCACTAGTAATAGATAAAGTAGAATAAACACGCCGTACAAAGCACATAGTACATAGTACACACACAGATACATTGTGATGAAACTTTCTTACTACAATCTCAGCATGATACTTGTAAAAAATCAGCAAAAAAAAAATAACGATAAAAATTGCGAATTCAGGAGGGCAAGTCTGGTTCAATCGGCGAAATCAAAACCCTCACGATTACCCATATCATGGATAATATGGAGTTAAAAATATCTTTAAATGTCATAGAACTCCATACGATAATTATATCCATGATATGGGTAATCACTAGGGTTTTGATTTCGCCGGTCGAACCAGCCTTGCCCCCCAGAACTCCCCACTATATGCCCTTGGAGAATTTGTACTAACTGAAAGCTGAAAATCAAGGATTTCCAATTTTCCTTAGTAAACCTTTAGAAACATGAATGTCAATATTACCGAAACCATACTGATAATTTGACAAACAACTTATCAGTATGGTTTAATCACCCATCACGAAAATTGATTTGATGTTTTAGAAAGATTTAAAAAAAATATCAATACCAATTAGATTTAAAAAAAAATAATAGAAACTGAGCGTTTTGCGCCCCGACACCATTTTGGCGCTCCACGCCGATTTTTTGACGCTACGCGCCATTGTTTTAGGGCTACGCTCTATTTTTTTTTGGTGCGTCGCACCAATCCACTGCCGTTAAAAAAATGAGTCATAATTATACGGTTTTCCCGCCCTCCATTTAGAATATTTGTAGGCTACAAATGCAAAGTTTTAAGATATTCAGAGGCAATTTAATTATATCATAAGAATATTATTTGAAACAAATATATTGCTAAAAAAAAATTAAATTTTACTTAGGCACATTATATTATTAAGTGTAATGTTTCACAACTTAATTGTCCGCGAGGTGACAACTGACATAAAGATAATGGTATATCGAAAGCAATGTTGCCAGTATTCAAAATGTATATTAAGCAAATATTTTTTTTTATTTTATTTCATTTTTAAATATATTTATAACTATTAAATATATTTACTAGTTGTATGTAACACATGAGATGAGTCGGTGGCAGAACGGTTAGCGCGCTGGGTTAGTAATCCAGTGGTCGCGAGTTCGAATCCTGCCTGGACCGATTTCGTTCACCTATAGCACAAGCATTTATTTGCTTATTTTAGGGAACGTAGGAAGATGTATATCTACTTGTTTAACAAGGACATATTCATTTTTTATAAAAAAAAAAAAAACTGTCGATAGCGATAGTACGTATAGTTGAAGAATAAGTAATAAACTATAAACCCATAAATACAAATTATTTAATATTTTTAGATATTTGGTTTTCTATACAACACATGTACCTAGGTATGTATGTCAAGATAGGATATTATGGAGATCAGTCCTTTGATCTTACCCAGAATATGAAAACAGCATGATGGTATGTATGTATCTTTGGAGATTAGTATCAAACTATTCAGTCTTCTTAGATATTGTGTGTAGGCTACTGCCATACAAATTGTATGAAGCAATGTCGTCATTAATTCAATTTTTATAAAAATTATTAAAAAAACTTTGAGATGTGCTAATACAATTCAATATTTTTTATAGAAAATTAAATTATCTAGTTGGGGAGTTTCGGTTTCTTTCGATATTTAAAAAAAATGGAAATATAGGCAGTTAAACTCATAAATTTATCATAAAAAAAATATTTTACTTAATAATCAATTTTATTAAAATATCGAAGGAATCAAGCTAGGAACAGTTTAATCATTCATTGTCATCAATACATTAATTCTGAAATCTTCAAAGCTCAAACTGCTCAGAATATTAGTTAAAAATCTATTGCTTAATTAAACAAAAAGGGCTGAAAATCAAATAATGAAATGGAAGAATATACACCATCACGGTATGTATCTGTTATATACGGTAATACGGTAGGCAGAGAAAACCAAGTTTCATATATATCAAGGTACATATCTCATTCATTTTTACATGCTCGTCTGTTAATTAACGCATCATTTTCATTCGTACATGCTCATCTATTTAACTAACGCATCACATTCATTCATGCATGCTCATCCGTTAATTTACGCATCACATTCATTCATACATGCTCGTCTGTTAATTAACGCATCATTTTCATTCGTACATGCTCATCTATTTAATTAACACATCAATTTCATTCATACATGCTCATCTATTTAATTAACGCATCACATTCATTCATGCATGCGCATGCTCATCTGTTAATTTACGCATCACATTCATTCATACATGGTCGTCTGCTAATCAACGCTTCACTTTCATTTATACGTGCTCGTTTGTTAATTATTTTTATATTTAATATTGCTTCTCGGGCAAATAAAAGGTACTATGTCAAATATTAATTTAACACGCACCCAATAACAAGTTGCCACATTCTGGAGACTTACGATATTAATCGTCTCACATATCCAGACTGAAAACACAATTAAAAACAGTATCAGATACCTAACCAACTGAGCAGTGAAGGCCGACAATTGCATCACTTTAATTCATTTATGAAATAAAGTGATAATTAATATGAAAATAAGAATATTTTACTTGGAAAATACTTCATACAAAAATAGTGTGATTAGTTTGTAATTTCTTCAAATTAAATGAAAACAATATCCTGAAATGTGTTCATTGTTTACAATAATGTAACAAAGTTTATTTATTTTTCTTAAAATATATTTCATTTAATAACTACTTTGTCATACTTATCTTTATTGCCTTTTTGTTTGTAAAAATCACGTAAACATAAAAAATAATACAAGAAATGAAAGGTCATTGACCGAATTGTTTCGCACTTGGCAAATAATTTATCTGACCCTAGTTCAATTCCGTCCCAGATAAATTTAATTATTTAAATCCATTTTTATAACAAACGTTTGCTGTTAACTAAATTAATTTTATCTATTTATAATAAGTAATAATTTTTTATTGTACTCCATATTTGTAATTAATTAAAATAAAACACTTGGTTTTGTTATTTTTTTATCTTGATCATTAACGCGTTTCGTGACAAACAAATTGTCATAATAATATAGTTGGTAAGCCGTTCGGTTTCTGTGCGGGCGTCCTGGGTTCGATTCCCAGCAGAGGAGAAATTTATTAAAATTCATTTCTCACGCAAATGTTTCTTCCCTGGGCTGGAAACACTGGTTAGTTGGAAGAAATAGCTATAAGGCAATAAACTTGCCACTTGCGCAGAGTGCAAGGAAGTGTTCATATGTATGTATTAATTTCAGAATAACGTGACATACATGAAACTTATCAATAATCATATAAATTAAACAAATTTATTTTATTTTAATTTTATTGAAATATAGAAAAAAATATAGGTAAAATATGTGGAGGCAGAAAAAATATATCACAAAGAGAAACAAGAAAATAATAAGTTCACTATCAAGTTATTTGTATCCGCACGTAAACTATAATAATTACAAACATAACCTATACCAGTCGCATTTGTATTAAATTCATTAAAAACAATTAGTCATTTTTAATCGGTAAATAAATAAGAGTAGGTATCTTCACTACAATAAATAAGAGTAGGTATATTCACTACATTCAGTTTGCACAGCTCAAGCCTATATGGGTATTGAATAAGTAAGAGTAGGTATCTTCACTACATTCAGTTTGCACAGGTCAAGCCTATACGGATATTAAAATATTGTTACAAGTATCATGTATATTATACCTATATGTATTTGAAATCAGTTATTCGCATTTTAATTACCTGTAGCGAATAAAAATATGTATCATTTTAAATTAATAAATAATATGAACAGTAGATAGTTTTGATACTCTATTTACCAAAGGTCAACTTTTAAGGTTCAAAAGCCCAGACATTGATAAAGAGTTTTGTATATAAAGTGAGACGGATAGTGACTCTGAACTATTGTAACAGACAACAGTCAAGATGAAGGCGATCTTTCTGTTCTTGATAATATTTGTGTCGGTGCAAGCGTCGTTAATTAAGGACTTGGGTTACAACAGAAAACTAAACGATGGAGGGAACAACGACCAGAATGAGAATCTTCAAGTAAGAAATACTTATTTGAGTTACAATTACGATAGCGAAGAATTGAATAATAATAATAAATTTCGAGAAAATGAATATGCAGATAACAACAATGATGAATATTACAGAGATAACACACAACAAGTAAGAAATAATTATAATAATAATTACAATAAATATCGAGAAAATGTATATGCGGATAACAACAATGATCAATATTACCAAGATAACACACAGCAAGTAAGAAATAATTATTATGCTTCTCAAAGACGAACTAATTACAGGAATATTGATAACAAACAATCAAAAAATAAACATTGGTACAGTGATGATGGCAATACGCAAGTTAATAACAATTACAAAAATGTAAATGATGAAATTCAACCAGAAAATGATAATCAGAATAATTATGATACCAACAAAGAAAGAAACAAGAGTTACAGGAATAAATATTTCAAAGATGATGATAACTCTCAGCAGAGTTATGATTATTTTATGAATTACAATTTCAATAACAAACAAACAAATAGAAATTTTCATAACCAACAACTGAATAGTAATTATTATAGGAAATATATTGATGATGATAATGAAAAGCAATTAAATAGTCGTAATAGATTCTACAATGATGATGAACAGCAATTAAATCAGGATTATCAGAATGACAACTACAATGATCAACAAAGAAATCAAAATAATTGGAGCTATCGGCAAATAAATCGAAATAACATTGAAAGATATGACAATCACCAAGAAAAGAATAACAAGAAGCCAGGTAATATTAATTTATTTGTACTATTTATGTAGTTATTGAGATTATTATACTTGATATTTGTATGAAATGATGTAGGTACCATTTCATAATGTTTAATTTTGATATTTATTTTTCTTTACAATTTTTTATATTTAACTGTAATAATATAAATCTGATATAACAGTTTTTATTAAAAATTACATTAATGTTTTTTCCGCTGTAAAGTATAATTAATTACAATTTGCCAAGGAACTTCTTAATTTATAATAAACCTACAAATATACATATTAATAATAATACATATCTATTTTATTTTTATTTTTTTATTTCATCTATGTTCTCCATAATCTTGTTTTTTTGTTTAGTTAACCAACAAACATTAAAAAAGCAAAAGGATATCTTGAGGCTTATGAACCACGTAACTTTCCCAAACAAATACAGCGATCAAGCCAACATTGGCAAACAGTTCAACTTGGAAGATATTGCTAACGTAAGTCTTTTATACATAATTAAATAGGTACTTTAAAAACACATAAAACTAAATATTACCTTTATATAAACAAAAAGATTAATTACAAGTAATCGATTAATATTTTATCCAGAATTATAATGTCTGAAAATAAAATTATGGTTCCAGAATAAACAAGAAGTGAAGGAAGCCGTAAATATATTAAAGAATCAAAGACTGAAACGAAATGATGTGTTCTCGGTAAACATCGAAAACCATCGTCGTGAAGCTATCGCTTTGTTTACAATTTTCAACAACACCAAGGACTATGATACTTTCTATGAAGCTGCTTGTTGGGCTCGTGATTACACCAATCCAGGAACATTCGTATATGCTATGAGTGTTGCTCTACAACAACGTCAAGATGCTAGAAATTTAAACATGCCACCATATTATGAAGTATACCCATACTATTTCTTCAACGTTGATGTCATCAACTCGGCCCAAGAAGTCGATTCATACAATTATCAAAGAAATTCCCAAACAAATAATTTCTACACTATAAACAGTAACCTGACTAATGTTTTCTCCAACGGAAACGAGGAATCAATTCTTTCATACTTGACCAACGACATTGAACTCAATTCGTATTACTATGATTTGCATACCAATGATCCATATTGGATGGAACAATATAACGAAAATACTAACCACCGTGGCGGTGAACTGTTCTATTATTCGAATCAACAAATTCTTGCTCGTTACAATATGGAGAGGTTGTCAAATAAAATGGGAGATATCCCGAGTTATAGATGGAACCATCCCATCAAATCAGGATACACTCCAGCAATCAGACACCACAGTGGGGTGGAAATGCCCGCAAGGCCGAACAACTTCTATGTTGACACTGAAGAAAACCTTGAAGACTTGACGTTCATAAACGATTATAACAGACGTCTCCGCGATGCCGTTGATACCGGATTTGTTTTCTCGGTTGGTGGATTTTTATGAGCTTTAGATGAAATATTATCAATTCAAATATAAATATTTTGTATTTTTATCTTTTAGGAGGATGGTAAAACTGTATCTTTAAGAAATCCAGAAGATGTTGAGAAACTCGGTAACATGGCTGATGGGAATGTTGATGCACCCAATACGCTTCTGTACAACCGCAAAGGTCGCATAGCTGCACTCAAATTACTTGGAAATACTCAATATGACAATGAAAAGTAAGTTTGTCTAGAATTAAAAAAAAAACATCATCATCATCATCATCAGTGGCTCCACAGACCAGGATGGGCCTTGGCCTCTTCTAGGAATCATCTCCATTGCACCCTATCCATAGCCTTTTCTCTCTAATTCCGTACACCGGCTTTCTGAAGGTCCCTCTCGACTCCATCCATCCATCGTAGTTTCGACCTTCCCACACCCCTTCTTCCCTCCGGACGTGTTGTGTTTGATATATTAAAAATAATATATTATGTACAAAAACTATGAGAAATCTAACATTAAAAATTATTATTTGTTATTTGTTTGCAGTTCTCAGTTGACTCCGAACATTTTAATGGAATATGAAACCACTTTGCGCGATCCAATGTTCTACCAAATGACACAGAATATTGTTAAAAACGTCTACAGATTCAAAGAAAATCTCCGTCCATATACCCGCGAAGAAATTGCATTTCCCGGGGTGAAAATTGAAAATGTGAGCGTTGACAAACTGGTGACATACTTCGAAAATCAAGACATTGATATTACCAATTGTGCTAATCCAGGACATAAACAATTGATTCTCGCCCGCCAGACTCGCCTTAACTACCAACCATTTAACATCAGAATCAATGTCAACTCCGATAAACAAACACCAGCCATTGTAAGAGTATTCTTGGGACCAAAGTACGACAGCAGAAATCGCGAAATCAACTTAAATAATAACAGGTACAATTTTTTCGAGATTGATAGGTTCACTCAAGATTTGACAATCGGAAGAAATAACATTTTACGCAATTCTCGCCAATTCACCCTGTCGTCCCTTGAACGTACTCCAGCTCGCCAAACTCTTGATCAGATTACAAACTGCCTTAATGGAAACCAGGAATGTAATATCGAAACATCTCAGAGGAACCCAAGATTCCCGAACAGGCTAATTCTTCCCATTGGCAGACAATCAGGGATGACATTCCAAATACTCGTCAGCATCAATCCAGTGCGCAAAAACAATGTATATGCGAAGAACGTCGACAATATCAGTAGAGATAACTATTTTTATAATATGATATTGACAGACGACAACGCTCTTGGATATCCTTTGGACAGAAAGATTGACCTTGCAGCTTTCCAGACTGAAAATATTTTAGTGAAAGATATCAAAATCTATCACGAATATAGAAAATATGAATAATGTAAATACATAGAAACAAATGTTGACAAAATGTATAGCGAATTGTGAAACTTTAATGCTTAATTATAAATTCGAAGAATTGTATTTAGAAGTACAGTAAGTGTATGTTTTGCTTACCTATAAAAACAGTTTTTATACAAGAATTTCATCAAAGAATATTTATTAATAAATACAATACCTCTAAAATATATATCTATGGCTTTTTGATATCCAAAGAGAAATTTGTTCCCATTTTTTTTTTCATTCATTCACGAAACTCAAACAATTATTGATGGTTTTGATTCCATCCGTTTAGATTTCGAGTGAAATATTCTCTCTGAATATCAGGAAACAGGATTCTTGTTTTCAAAATCTAAGATTTTGTGCAACATCACGGAAAGTTTGTTAAATATTTAGTGCTTTTAAAATATAATAATTTATCATCATACCCATGAAGCAGGAGGGTATCTGGGGAATGGTCCAATCTCCTTTGTGGCAACATTACTGGGCAATTCATTTTTAATTCCTCTTCTTATTCTGTCGATTTTCCTTAGCCGCTGTTTCGATCTTATCATCAACGCTGCCTGCATGCTGGAGGATGTTTATGGTGTCGTGTGACGGAGACGAAGATAAACAAGCAGCACCCAGTTTGCTGCCAAAATTTAAAATCTTAAACTTTATCACACTTAATCTCTACGAAAACATGTTCGAGAACATTCAAATATCACGGAACGAATTCGCAAACATTTGAGTTTGGGAATATTGGTATTATTTGAGTTCATTTTATGAATGATAGCTATCTAATAGTATTGAAGATCAAAAAGTATTTTAAGCGATTTCATACAAATTCACTAATCACGTCTTTTAAAGAAAATTGACTTTGAATTCACAGAATTGACTACATACAAACACAATATCCATACTCGTAATGTTGAGCTACTTTTGAAATATTCATATTTTGCACTCATTTTGTCGTCGAAATACATTGGATATTTAAAACACTTTTTTATTATTAAATTATCTTAGATTAACATAATTTTGGAAGCCTTTTGAAATTTGTGTTTAATCATTACGTACATTTCACTTATATTTATTTTTCTTGCGTTTCATCGTTGCCACTGCAATATTATAACGTAGTTTTGTCAGCGCTGTGTTCTTGGTTTCATTTTTAAAAAAATCTGAAATTTATTTTAAAAATGGTTGTATAGTATGTACCTATACTCTTAAGGACTTGTGACGTTATTCAACTTATGTTTGCCGCTAAAATTTGATGTTGACATGGCATGCAAGTTTAAGTTAGTATTTTAACATGATATGCATAAATTTATTTAGAAATGCGACCTGAGCTTGGGTCAATCATTAACTTTTGAATTTATTCTTGAGAAGGTTTTCAAAACTGTACGAATATATAAAAATCAATAAAACCTTTTTTAAAACATGTAAAAACATGTGATCACAAATAACACGCAAGGCTGGTATTACATAAAATAATCTCGAAAAATGTATGACTAAAAGAATATTTTTAATTAAAAAAAAAATGTTCCCTACACCAAACGTCTATATCTATGTATGTACACAGTGGAAATATTTCGTTGAATTTAACACTCAATATGTTCGGAAGAGTCATATTAATATTCGCACAAATTGCATTTCATTTTGCATTCTATAATTTTAAAACAAGATACAAAAAGAAAAAAAAATATGCCGTTCTTGATAGAAAACTGATGAAATGCACAATGAGTCAAGGGAGAATAGGCGTGATGACAGTAAGAAAAAATCATTGACATTATGATTTTAAAAAATAAAATAGGTTATAAAGATTTATAAAAATGTATTTATTTTCATTTTAAAAGAGTGAATAATATTAATATTATTAAAATAAAAATACAAAATATTATAGTCCGCCATTTTATGAGAAACGCCAATCAGAGCGAATCAGAGAGCATGACGTCACGATATTGTAGGTTCACGTCTTCTTACTGTGTTCTACAGATAATATAGAAGTAAACTTGCTGTGTTCTATGGCAATATACGCATTCACTGTCGGTCTGGCCTGTGTTTATTTTGGTGTTATCGGTGTATGTAATATTTAATCGGGATTTTAAGTGTGTAATTAAAACAATAAAATAGCAATGGAACAAGGATTCATCAAAGCAAATAGTTCAAATTTGCCGAGAATGGATCTTTTGATGGTCGGAAATTTCTTTGCGTCGAACAAAGACTTTTGCTCGTCAGAATTTCGAAACGTAAAAACTTCCATGTAAGTACTTTATTTATCTATAATTTAACATCTCGAAAATCGATAAAATATGCACCTGTAAGTACTTTATTTATCCATAATTTAACATTTCGAAAATCGATAAAATATGCACCTTTTTCTCTACATTATGTGTTCATAAGTTAAAAGCATACACGGGAAACGTCGTATGATGGCTTGTTTTGACGTTTGGACATTCATGAAGTTCTCTATAATATGCTTATTACCTAATTAATGGTAAATGAATTATAATATTGGCAGCAAAGCGTGGGGGAACAAATACTTCATCAGTACTTCATTGTAAAAGCGTAATTAATAAAATACCGCATTTGTCATTCCACGCTTAACTGTCAAAAATTACGAAAAACATTACAGTTTAAACAAAACAGTCATCATGCTTGCCCCGAGTACCTATAGATTAAGATTATGTTGTATAACACGAATATCTACATAACTGCTCACTTATTGATTTTATTTTTAGGTCCTCACGGCCTTCTTATGGTGATGACGCTATAAGTTATGTACAACTTAGACGAGATGGAAAAATGTGTACAGTGAAATGTCAAATTTGCCCAGAACATAAGGTTCGCGCTAAGTTATATGCAGTGACATTGATTGTGGATGAAGAAGAAGAAGAAATCATTTCTTCAAAATGTCATGATTGTATTGCTTCTCAAGGGGGCTGTAAGCATGCCGTAGCATTCCTCATGTGGATTCATCGCAGGAGTGAAGAGCCGTCCTGTACTTCCGTAGAATGTTACTGGACGAAATCAAAACTGTCTAGGGTTGGCACTAGTCTGAAATTTATGACAGCCAAAGACCTATCAAACGGAAAATCCTAGCTTGCCATCGAATACCAAGGTACTAAAGAAATTTTTAGAGATTGGAAAAAAAAGAAATATCGATAACTGTGAGTTGTTCAAATATCAACCAGAGTATATTGTTGAAGAAGTAAAAAGTTTATCTATGCATCAACTGGTACTTGAACACAAAGAGAAATGTTGTGATACATTTTTGGAGAAGCTAATTCTGACAGACGAACTTATTGCTAAGATTGAAGAGGTGACCAGAGGACAACACCAAAACAGTATTTGGTATGAGTTAAGGTATGGAAGAATAACAGCATCTCGAGCATTTGAATTCAGTCGTTGTAAAACATATGATGGAACGCTTGTGTCCTTAATTATGGGAGGAAAAATTCCAGATACACCAGCTATGAAACGTGGGAGAATATTAGAAGATGAAGTGCGCAGAACTGTCTCCATTAAACTGGGAAAAAAAATAAACAAGAGTGGTCTTATGCTTTCTAAAAAGTACCCAATGATAGCAGGATCACCCGATGGAATCTGCGAAGATGGTATTATTGAAATTAAGTGTCCCATGAGTGCAATGACCCATCAAAATTATATTAAAGATGGTAAACCTACACAAAAATATAATGCACAGATGCAAATACAGATGTATTTGACCGGACATCAAAAAGGTTACTTTTGTGTAGCTGATTATAACTACACCGAAACAAAGAATGTAGAAATTTTGTGTGTGATATATGATGAAGAATACGTGTGTGATTTCATTGAAACTTTATCATCATTATGGAAAGTTCATATATATCCATTGTTGTACCAAAGTGTATTATAGGTAAATAAAATTCAGAAATGAATAAAAATATATTTTTTCAGACCTAATATTATAGTGAAGAAAAATATAACATTATCTTCAGAAAAGTAATGAACTATAAGTTAAAGCTCTTTAAACATGTAATATCAATATGAAGTCAAATTTGCAAATAAATTTCACCTGCAATGTATATGTATATTATGTATATAAATATATATTTTTTTCATTAAAAAATTCTTATTATGAACTTAATTTTTAACCGATGGTGTATTTTCCTATTAATGTTGTCAAAATCTAATTGCAGTTTGGTGTAGATTGTTTATGTTGCATACATTATGTAAACAAAAATAGATTAGCTTTATTTTCCAGATCTTGAGAGCATTTTGAATGTTTTGAGACCTAATATTATTGTGAAGAAATATAACATTGCTTTCAGAAAAGTAATGAACTATGAGTTAAAGCTCTTTAAACATGTAATATCAATATGAAATCATATTTGCCTTTAATAAATCTCACCTGTTATATATTATGTACTTTTTTTCATTCAAAAATTCATTATTTTGAACTTAATTTTTAACCGATGGTATATTAATGTTGTCAAAGGACAAGAAATTCTTGTTGTATATGCATGTAGTTAGTTATATTTACCTATGGGTAAGGAATAAAATACAAACATGATATATTATCTTTAGAACAGGTTTAAATATGTATTTTTTTTTTATTTATAAATATATTAATAAAAAAGATAACAATTCAAATATGTATGTCAAATACCAAAAACACAAATATGTATGTCAAATACCAAAAACACATAAAAGCACACAATTAAAAATATATGTAGAGACAAATATAGGAATGAAAGAGAATAAATACAATTAGCTATTTAAAAAATATATAATATTATAGATTCAAATTTGAGCATAACATTGATTATGAAAATAAACGCATAGTTATAAAATACATAAAAGTTATTCACAGTAAAAATAGTAAAGTAAATAAAAGCATATTTTTAGCGACAAGTTGTGAAGCAAAAAAAAAACAATCGACAGTAAAATTGAAACGTAAAAAAGGCCCATTATTAATTATGACAAATAACAGTAGCACAAGTAATAAATACAATAAATAATTATTTGTAAAAATAGAACTGTAAAACAGAGCACATTAATAATTATGACAAATACAAGTTATAAATGCAAGTAATAAAAATTTAATTTATTTTATTTTATATTGCTTCTCTGGTAAATAACAGGTACTATGTCAAATATTAATTTAACACGCACCCAACAAGTTTTCAGTAAAAATAGAAATGTAGAAAGAGTTTTTATTATGATGGAAAATAATAGCACAAATTATAAATACAAGAAATAATGACAGTAAAAGAGTATATTAATATTAATGACAAATGTTGTTATTAATACAAAAAATAATTTAATCACTCTGACAATGGACGTGGATCCATTTGGCCAAGACAAGAAACTGGATGCAATAATGACAGGTTTACTAATTATAACTCTACACTGAAAGCTATTTCACACGATAAGATGAAATCAAAAGGATATATTGGTGTAATTATTTTTATTTTTTAGGTAGCAGTGTTACTAAATTAAAACTCACAAATACTTCCCCCTGATTAAATATAATGAAAATTAAAAAAACAAGTACCAGTGTACATTGCTTATTTTCCTCCTGCATTTTTTGACTTAGCCCAGATTTTTGTGATTTTCTGTATAACTATTATAGATGTAGCGTTTTTTAGTTCTGTATAATAAAACAGATGTATGAGCTCAATAAATATGTGACTTTTCTTTTAAATCATTGATTAATTTACCTTGTAGTATATTTTTTTAAATAATATAAAAAAACAATAGAAAAAAATGAAATAAATTTGTATTGAATAAGAAATTTAGTAGTTTTATTTACTTTATAAGAGAATCTTGCAAATTTATTAAACCACAGGCAATTGTAATAATATCATCAAGTAATTTGACTAAATTATGGTTTAAACATGCATGAGGCTTTAACATGGCAAATTCTCGTAGGCGGCGTATTACTCTCTCGATATGTATTCGCAAACTGGCAATTTGTTTAGTTTCCCTTGCTTCATTTTTTGAGAGTTTGGCTCCAGTAACAACACTCGGAGGTCGTACAAGTTGTACTCCCTGCTTACGTAAATGTAGCTCTACATGCTTAAATCCTCTATCAGCCATCACACACATACCTGGTTGCAAACACTTTAAAAAATCACACGATTCAACTAAACATGTATCTGTTATTCTCCCTCCATAACCTGGTGAAATATAATTTACCAAACCATTTGGTGTACAGGCCACAAGATATTTTATGGTGTTGGCTTTTTTATAGTCCGACCATGAAAGAGCTTGATTGACAGTCTTGGAAGGCTTTTGCACCTCTATTTCTAAGCAGTCAATAATGCAACTCACATTATGATACTTGTGCCTGAAAGCTATTGGCAAATTCCTTTTTGTGATTTCTTTATTGAGTTGCACAATAAAAGGACGCATTACACTTGCCAATACAGGAACATTTTTTAAAAATATTTTGCTTGCATGTGTCGAGTTCAAGGAAAAATCATAAGCGAGTTCTCTAAATGAGCTTTTCAATCTAATCTTTTTTAAACACATTAATACATGGTTAGCAGGAATACTTGTCTGTTTTTCAATTAAGTCTATTAAGTAGTAGCAGTCTATAGGAATTCCAATGTAAGTACGTGGATTTTTCATAATTTTAATCACTGTATATTTAAGAATATTTGATGCCTCTTGTTTTTTTTCAGCTTCAATTAATTCACTGCAGTCTGAAGCACATTCTTGGGAATATTTGGTTGATGACGGTGTATATGAAATATCAGAATCTGATTGAACTTCCGTGGTACATATTTTATTGGGAGCAACACTTTTAACTTTAAATGGAGAAGTAGAAACAGACTGAAGATTAGATTTCAATGGTGATGTCATATGGCTTACTAATCTATTTTCTGTTTGGATGGCTTTACTTCTTTTTTTTTTTGCTATGAATACTTGTATTGATTTATCAGCTGTTTTATCTTGTAGATCTTTGGCTGTGTGCAAAACTGAAAAAAAAAATTATCAATAATAAACTTTTTATGTGAGTAAATATTATAGTTGGATTGCACTGCACGTATTGCGTTACAAAGTTTCTACATTGGAATATTGTATCGCAGTCAATATCATGCCTCTCCCTATGTTCCTGCATGGAATGACAGGTCGATAGATAGATTATAGTTGCACTTATTTTTGCATCTGATCAAATAATAGGTCACACATCTATGTACATAAGCAAATATTGTAGAGTTCAGAAACTTTTCTTGAAAAAAGATATGTACATGTATCTTACCTGATCTGTCAGATGAAGGTTCTACATGTTTTGTAATTGTACTTCTTTCTATTAAATCCTTTTCACTTTCTTCAACTGTGTGCAAAACTGAAAAAAAAAACTTATCAATTATAAATTATTTATGTGAGTAAATATTATAGTTGGATTGCACTGCACATATTGCGTTACAAAGTTTCTACATCGGAATCATAGAATAATAATAAAACTATAGAATACTCATTCCCATACAATAGCTCGCTGAAAAAGTTAAGCCGTTTTATTGACCAGCTCGTGTCAATATATGTATGACTCTGCTGGTAGACATTGTTCGTATAGTATACTCGTTATGACTGCGTAAATAATTTTGCAAGCAGTTAAAAAATTCCCTATTTGGAGAACGTATCACGTAGACGGCCAAATGATTACTGAACGCTCGTAGCAAAATGTTGACCAAATTAGTCAACATAAAGCAGTAGCGTTTACTGCAGGCTAAAGAGTATTCTATACTATTATTATTCTATGATATCTCCCTATGTTCCTGCATGGAATGACAGGTCGATAGATAGATTATAGTTGCACTTATTTTTGAATCTGATCAAATAATAGGTCACACATCAAAGCAAATATTGTAGAGTTCAGAAACTTTTCTTGAAAAAAGATATGTACATGTTTCTTACCTGATTTGTCAGATGAAGGTTCTACATGTTTTGTAATTGTACTTCTTTCTATTAAATCCTTTTCACTTTCTTCAACTGTGTGCAAAACTGAAAAAAAAAACTTATCAATTATAAATTATTTATGTGAGTAAATATTATAGTTGGATTGCACTGCACATATTGCGTTACAAAGTTTCTACATCGGAATCATAGAATAATAATAAAACTATAGAATACTCATTCCCATACAATAGCTCGACCAAACTATTTATGTGAGTAAATATTATAGTTTGACTGCACATATTACGTTACAGAGTTTCTACGTTGGAATATTGTATCGCAGTCAATATCATGCGCATCTCCCTATGTTTCTGCATGGAATGACAGGTCGACAGACAGATTATAGTTGCACTTATATTTGCATCTGATCAAATAATAGGTCACACATCTAATCAAATATTGTAGAGTTCAAACTTTTGTTTGAAAAAGGTATATTATGTATCTTACCTGATCTGTCAGATGAAGGTTCTACATGTTTTGTAATTGTATTTCTTTCTAATAAATCTTTTTCACATTCTTCAATTAGCATCATCCTTTGTTTCTTCAGCATATATTGTCGTTTTGTAGTTGTAGTGGTAGATGTTCGTTTCCTTCGATCTGATTGGCATTCAAATTTTTTGGGAATACACCCTGGTTTCATACGCACTTGCGACACTGAGCCCATCACAAGGTATTGAATATAGTTCTCCATATCATTTGGCAACTGAAACAAATAAATGACTCATAAAGTAAACCGTGGTGGATAATAACAATAAAGAAATGAAACTTAACCTAAAAAGTTATTGTCTTTATTAAGCGTCATTTAGATAATAAATAAATTAGCTGACAAGATTATTAGATATACGTATTGTTTATAATATATGATATAAAGTAAAAACTTACATCAAAATGGTCTTCACAGAAATATAGTGGAGAATTTTCACATACACTTGCTGTGTTTCGCCGTGCGAGATTTAACCACTTATTCCTCGTTTTTTTTTCGCGTGGGACGAAAACAAATACCTTATTAGGTGTTTTTATCGACGTGTTTGTACATTGAGGGACCGCACACCACTTATACACTTTTGAATTCATTTTAAATGCACAAATCGTCGAATTTACTGCTCGAATACATACAGTTGATACGCAGTTTACAATACCATGACGTCACTGACAGACGCCATTGTACTATAAGCGTTTTTTGGTGTAAATGTCAAATTTGATTTTGAAATGGCGATTTTTGCTACTAAACCTTTATTTTATGTAGAAACGTATATATATTTGAAAACAGTGGATGCGTAAAAACATCGTGGGATAGTTTCTCAAAATTAGTCATCATGCCTATTGTACGGGATGCAATAAAATATGACAGCGAAATAATAGTATGATGTGTAGGTACATAAATCTAATTCCTTTTAATATTTTGGTTAGGTTCAGTTAGTCTTTAATAATAATAGCGACTCACGTGAACGAGTTGATTTATAAATTGATGGCAGAAAAAATGTTAAGTATAGGGGAGCGGAGTATATTACCGTACACCTAAACTTAAGTTGAAATTATGACATAACTATATATAATTACACGTTCAATAAAATACAGTTTCACAGCAATTTTAATTGGTTTTACAATGGTGTCTTAAAAAATAAAAAAAAAACTTATAAAATATCGTACGGTATTACCCGAATACTTCGGGTTATACCGTACAGCGGTAGGCTAATACCGTACACTGAGTTATGGTTTACATAAACTACAGATTTAACCATCTGGGACCTCTTTGTCGCTGTATAGCGCATGCACTCATTGAGCACATGATATGCAACGATACCAGAGTTCATTGTCATTGCCAAATTCTCCACAAATAGTACATAACTTATTAGCTACGCCCAGTAGTCCTTCATCGTAGTACGCTCCATCATTATCGTCGTCATCATAAAGAACCATTGCCGTAGTATCATCACATCATCAGAATCGGTTGTAGAATCATTAAAAATTTGGCGTTTATAAGATGTAGCTTCTTTTTGGCTTCTTTTTGATTTTTTCGTGACTGTCTTTGTGTTTTTCTTATCTTTCTTTCTGTCTTTTTGTGTGACTTTCTTTGAGTCTTTCTTAAGTTTGGTTTTCTCTTGTGTTTGACGTTCTTCAATGTTTTTTTCACAGCTGCGGCCTCTAATATATCCTTCATAGGAGTAGATGTCATTGCTTTGGTCTTTTTCCTCTTCCCTTCATCACATCATGAAAAGTCACCAAAACGTGTTACGGCTAATACCGTACAAAATGTACGGCATTACCCGAAACCCGGAAACCAAAATATTTTTGGCAAAAATATATTAAAAAATCGAAACTTTGAATGCTAAAGCATATAAGGTTTAGTATCAAGCTATCAAAAAACGCGAAAATCAATATTATTTTACAAAATAACTATGATTAATTTACTTACAGCTTAAATATCAATCGATGATTTCTATAAGAAAATAGCGCAAAACGTCATATGTGCTCTCAGATAAAAGGTCACAAGTTTAATGGCGCGTGTTTCTGTCAAAGGCACTGGGAATGGTAAAGACTAACTCTAGACAATGATAGGTGTTTGTTTCTGTTGAGGGTTTCGCTAAAACCATGTGTACGGAATTAACACTTTTGACATTTAAAGTTAGGAATATGTTTATTTTACACTCGCATTTGATCACATTTTTCAAATAAATTATATTTCTCAGTATATTATTAACGTATTTGTAAGATATCTACTATTTTTATACTATTTATTATTTTTATTTTTTGACTTCCGTCCCTTGATCCGTCTATCTCCAGACGCTTGTTTCTTACATAGGTATATAGAAAATGTATAATAATAATTTTACTATAAATTTAAAGAGTTAATCCTCCCGAAGTTACTAAATTCTTGTTTCGCCTCTATTCGAATACTACAAATTTTTCAGTTTGGTGCTGTGATATATTATTGACCGGTCATTTCGAAAAGTGTATGGCGTGACAGAATGGCACGGTATGGTAAGTTGCACGGTGTTATTGGATAGGGAACTTACTATTAAGTATGTAGCTAAATAGAACGGTGAACGATGGTTTGTCCAAATAAATCGATTTCACCACCACAGTGCATAAAAAAAACATGAAATAGACGAAAATCAAAAAAGTGACAAAATAAAAAATATCATACATTCTACACTTAATCAAATCCATGTATTTAATTTACAGTTGATTTTTTTTTACTCTCAGCTACTATGTCATCGTGAAGGGTTGTGATTTTATAATTTTAACGTATTTTAACAAGTATCACGTAGACAGTGCATGCAAGTAATTTGGTCGTGGATGTTTTTATATTTAGGTATATTGGAAAATTAAATTATTTAGTTGGGGGTGTTTCGACCTTTTTTGATATTTTTAAAAACTTTGGAAATATAGGCAGAAAACACATAAATTTATCACAAAAAAATATTTTTCCCAAAAAAAAAAATATTTTTGTATTTTACATATTTTGAAAAAGTTTTGTAGAACTATAACTATTTATATATTCTGAAATTTTAGGCTCTGTGCATTGAACGGATCAAAAATTGTAAGGGGGGACGGACACACACAGACACACTAAATGTTCTATACTCCGAATTCTGAGTAAATCTATGTATGGAATATATATGCTGCGAAACCTCTAAGTTGGTGTTTTTTGACTTCAAAGTTGAAAAAACCTTGAAAAATATAGATCTGTCCATACAAATCCCGTGTATCTTGGCTTGATTCTTTGTCGATATTTTAAGAGAAATAAATACTCTTTTAATAATTTTCGCTACTGAACCGAACGTAACGATACATCTAACATTTACATGTGCAAAGCATGTCGTTGTAAATTATATTTATATTTGTTATTTCTCGTGGCACAAGATAGTAAAGTTCGTATGGGCAATGGGCAATGTATCGTAGGGTTGGGCCAGTATAGAGGTTGGCCACTAACATTGCGTGTAGTCTAGTGTGGTATTTGGCACATGTCGCCTGACAGACACGCCACCACTCCGGTGTAGGTACCAGAGCGGGCAAAAAAAAATCAATTCTCACAACAAGAGAAACAATTTTATAGGGGCAAATTCTAACTAGCAACAGTAAAAAATAATAAAATTACCCACCTAACTTGTCATTCAGTATTTCTCTTCTGGCTCATATTAGAAGGTTATGAAATCGAATACAATAAAACTAGAAACATGTTGAGATTTAGCTCATCTTAAAATTCTTACAAATAATGGGAACTACAAAAAACTCGTTACACCAATGAGAACGAGTGGATTGTGCCTTACTCTTAACTCTCTCCTGACAATCCCTGGAGGGGGGGGGGGGCAAGTCTCTGGTCCAACCGGCGAAATTAAAACCCTCACGATTACCCATATCGTGGATATAATCCTACTATAATATCTTTAGATGTCATAGAACTCCATATGACAATTAAATTCATGATATAGGTAATCATGAGGGTTTTGATTTCGCCGATTCGACCAGACTCGTCCCCCTGACTTGCCCCTCTGACTTGCTCCCATGACTTGCCCCCCTGACTTGCTCCCCTAACTTGCCCCCCTGATTAGCCCCCATGAATACAATTTTAAAAAGTACTAGTGAACCCGGGCACACGTCGTTCTGTCACAGACCTTTCTATGTAGACCTTTTTTATGTATTTTACCAAATTTTATTCGTACATTTGAGCGCGGTATGTACTCTAGATGCATAATACAGATGTCAATTGATTTGTACACACCGCCATCTATTGAAAGATAACACAACCATAATACAGATGTCAATTGATTTGTACACACCGCCATCTATTGAAAGATAACACAACCATAATACAGATGTCAATTGATTTGTACACACCGCCATCTATTGAAAGATAACACAACCATAATACAGATGTCAATTGATTTGTACACACCGCCATCTATTGAAAGATAACACAACCATAATACAGATGTCAATTGATTTGTACACACCGCCATCTATTGAAAGATAACACAACCATAATACAGATGTCAATTGATTTGTACACACCGCCATCTATTGAAAGATAACACAACCATAATACAGATGTCAATTGATTTGTACACACCGCCATCTATTGAAAGATAACACAACCATAATACAGATGTCAATTGATTTGTACACACCGCCATCTATTGAAAGATAACACAACCATAATACAGATGTCAATTGATTTGTACACACCGCCATCTATTGAAAGATAACACAACCATAATACAGATGTCAATTGATTTGTACACACCGCCATCTATTGAAAGATAACACAACCATAATACAGATGTCAATTGATTTGTACACACCGCCATCTATTGAAAGATAACACAACCATAATACAGATGTCAATTGATTTGTACACACCGCCATCTATTGAAAGATAACACAACCATAATACAGATGTCAATTGATTTGTACACACCGCCATCTATTGAAAGATAACAC
Organism: Molanna angustata; assembly: GCA_963576475.1. Lineage (NCBI taxonomy): Eukaryota > Metazoa > Arthropoda > Insecta > Trichoptera > Molannidae > Molanna > Molanna angustata. Next base: position 10,932,849 of record OY754965.1, read on the forward strand.
AACCATAATACAGATGTCAATTGATTTGTACACACCGCCATCTATTGAAAGATAACACAACCATAATACAGATGTCAATTGATTTGTACACACCGCCATCTATTGAAAGATAACACAACCATAATACAGATGTCAATTGATTTGTACACACCGCCATCTATTGAAAGATAACACAACCATAATACAGATGTCAATTGATTTGTACACACCGCCATCTATTGAAAGATAACACAACCATAATACAGATGTCAATTGATTTGTACACACCGCCATCTATTGAAAGATAACACAACCATAATACAGATGTCAATTGATTTGTACACACCGCCATCTATTGAAAGATAACACAACCATAATACAGATGTCAATTGATTTGTACACACCGCCATCTATTGAAAGATAACACAACCATAATACAGATGTCAATTGATTTGTACACACCGCCATCTATTGAAAGATAACACAACCATAATACAGATGTCAATTGATTTGTACACACCGCCATCTATTGAAAGATAACACAACCATAATACAGATGTCAATTGATTTGTACACACCGCCATCTATTGAAAGATAACACAACCATAATACAGATGTCAATTGATTTGTACACACCGCCATCTATTGAAAGATAACACAACCATAATACAGATGTCAATTGATTTGTACACACCGCCATCTATTGAAAGATAACACAACCATAATACAGATGTCAATTGATTTGTACACACCGCCATCTATTGAAAGATAACACAACCATAATACAGATGTCAATTGATTTGTACACACCGCCATCTATTGAAAGATAACACAACCATAATACAGATGTCAATTGATTTGTACACACCGCCATCTATTGAAAGATAACACAACCATAATACAGATGTCAATTGATTTGTACACACCGCCATCTATTGAAAGATAACACAACCATAATACAGATGTCAATTGATTTGTACACACCGCCATCTATTGAAAGATAACACAACCATAATACAGATGTCAATTGATTTGTACACACCGCCATCTATTGAAAGATAACACAACCTTAAAATGAATCAAAGCCCTGTTTCCCTATAAAAAAATCTTGGGGGGGGGTGTAGGGAAGTCAAAATTTGTGGTTGTATGTATTTGTGGGTGTTGAAAAAATAACGATATTATTATTTATATATCGATTACAGCTTTCATCTTTCAATCCGGTATCAACCATATAAAATAAGAAAATTTCATTCAAATGATACATTATTTAAACACAAATTGAAAAAACTTATGTAGATATATCACAAATATAAAAAAATACTTGGTTTTAGTTCTTTTGAAATTCTGACGATGTGCCTTGCACGAAACGCGTCAATAATCAAATAAATTTCAATAGAACTAAAACCAAGTATTTTTTTATGTTTGTAATATATCTACATACAATGGAGTTCTACCAAGAATTGTATATCGACAAACTAAACTTATTTGAAAAAACTTTAAATTTAACTTAGTAAATATTTTTTGAAAGTTTGAGAGTAAAAATACATGCTCACCATCACGCCATGTTATTTTTATTGATGTAGGCAGAGAGAAACGATCTCCGCAAAATTCTGTATTTGCATATATACCTACTCGTTTATAGCATCGCTGATATTCATACATCGTCTCATACTATATGTATATTGTCAAAATAAATGCGCTAATTATGCGCTAAGAAGGTTTGAGCACATGTCCGAAATACTAAAATACGAAAACAATATGAAATGTTGCTTCGTTAAATCAATGAAATTACAATTAAAACATTTTGCAAATAATTCGCCACTTGCACGTTGCGCATGATGCAAGGAAGTGTTTATGAATATAATTATAATATGACTATAAGGTGTGGTTGGGGTAGATACTTGGCAAAATGCTACGGAAAGGCTTGTGTATCGTGTTGAGTCAGTATAAACTGTTTTAAAAATAAATTTAATAACTTCAATATTTCACATGTTATCGATGAAAACAATGTGAATTCGATACAAACATATTTAAGAAGTAATATTACATACATAATCTGCTATGAAACAATGATTATAATATTGTAAACGTGTTTGTCGTTTATTATTACTTACTAACACTTTCTGACAAAACGATTTCTGATTCGATTTGTCAAACAAAAATCATACATTTGTATGTTGTAATCATACATTTGTATCTTAAAATAATACATTTGTATCTTAAAATAAAATAATATTACATAAGGTGACGGGATACGCACTAAGGTACTTTTTGGATACACATTACGCAATACTCTTAAAAGTCACGTCTTCGACAAAAATATATATTATTCTATTATTATTTTTCTATACATTGTTTTCTATAAATTTTTAATTTTATTTACTTTGTTTGTAATGTTTTTTTAATAATACCAATTTTCTCATATTTTTAATCCATAACTCAAAACTTATAAGGCATAGAAACATGAGAGTTTTTTTTTAATATTGGGTATTTTATAAATCTAAACATTGGCTCAATACGTTTTCACACAATATGTAAAAGGTTGATTAATATTAAATGTATTTTCAATTATGTAGTTTCACGTTAGTTTTATATAATTTTTGAATGCTTGATTGTTTAATTCAGGATTATTTAACGTTCCATTACCGTAAATTGATATAACTTTCATTTTTTATTAATATTTGAGCTGTTTGATTAAACCTTTATAAACTATGAAAAGCATAGATTTCAAAATAAAGAGATAACTAGATATTAGGAATATTCATCAAACAATCGTATTTGAAATATGTCTATAAATTGTGTTTGTTTAACATTAAAATACAGAAATGAGAACAACTTCATTTTCATAGTTTTTTATGGTAAAATAATAAAATATAGGTACCAATACACACATGCAAATCCAAATACTGAAAGATTTAATATTATGTTAAGAAAGTTATATTAAAATAATTGATATAAACCCTTATAAACTATTTTCATTTTTGTTTTGGAAGAATTAACATAACACATTTTAACAAAAACATATGAATATAAATAAAGTGAGCACTTATAGCAGTTCTAATTTACAACAAATAAAATTATGTCAACTATACAAATTTACTTAATACTCGGTACTTACCGATACAAATTACTGAACTTTGTATAAAATCAAGGCAACATTAGCACTTCAAAATGGCAAAACTACATACTTCAAGATTACGTAAATAACATTCATTACCGTAATAATACAATTCAGTCTGTCAAACTGTCACACAAGATCACGAACACTTTCAAATAGACAAAAAACGAGTTCCCTTAATATCACAGGCATATTATTTATACACAAAGATTTATAACTTACATACAGTTGATGGAATACAAACATAAAGACTGTATTTAGATCATCAACACTGTAAGGCTACTCATGAAGTTGATTACAGTAAAATTCAGATTAGCTTCGACTTAAGCAATCTTTGAGGTTAAATCAATTAAAAATACTATAAATTTACACAACAACTCATGACAATTTCATACTAAATGTAGATATCAACAAATTTTCATGATTAAATGTAGAGAAAGATTAATATTGGATTATGATCGAGTACTGATTTATACATTTTTAAGATCAAGGCAAGATTAGCTTGTATTAAGAATGCGTCACAAGTAGGCCCTCTGTTCTTCCAATACAGTTATACTTATGGGGACTAATAATGGTCCCTTGCAAACAAAATAATAATTCACCGTATTTTTGATGAAAAGTCTTGAAAACCCTAAAATCGCTCTTCATGACTACATTGTCATTAGCACTAGAATATACAATATTTTCCACATACATAAATTCGAGAATTGGCAGGCTCATTGGGACTTTGTCTCTCAAATGAAGGGCAGGCTGTATAGAGAGACTCAGCCAAGACTAGCCAGAAAGCCGTGGTGCAGTGAAATGATGTTCGACAAACATACGACCAGTGTACTGTGTCGAATGCGCCTCGGACATTGTTCTACTGGTGAGCATTTGGCAAGGATTGGAGTTATTGAGTCGAATCTATGCGAGTGCGGAACAAACGACGAAACGCTGGATCATATATTTTTTGAATTTCCATTAAGAAACGTGTACCCAAATTTTTATACAGATTTAATTAGAATAAAAACGCCAATGCCAGTGAATATGAGGTCGCTTTTGGCTTCCAATTCCAAAAACACATACATCTTGATTGTCAGATTTATTAAAAATAACCTAATAAAGATCTAAAGTAAACAGTTTTCATAAACTTTACACACAAAACAGTTAACTAAATCATTTATAACTTTTTTGGCAAATAACACCCGATCGGGGTGAATAGCCAGATTAAAAAAAAAAACATACATAAATTCATTATAAACGTATACAAATTCACGGTATTTCACGAGTACCTCCTACAAGAAGGTGGTAATCTCACACACAGCCAGTAAAACATTGACCCTTTTTTAACAATTCCACTTCACATTCGTCTAATATCACACATACCCGCACATGTACAGAATGTTACCTCACATAATATAGAATATGGACCATCGAAGATCCAATTCAAAAGAACTATACTTTGATCTACATAATGATGGTAATTCTGAAACGATAAATACCGATTGACTTTTGACATTATCACAATTCAAAATGGCGGCAATCGTCATTATGGAATGGTGATTATTCTGAACTCACATCTTTGGATTGGTGTATTGAAAAGGTTATTGAAATCATAACAAGCGGTCAAAGCGTGTTGTTTAAATTACAGTTTGATGTTTTGTTCGATTGAGTATTTAGATTTTCGATCAAAATGGCAAAAGAGTATGCAGCTTTGGCGTTAGTTGAATATTTAGAGGAAACTGACGGAATATTTCTTAAGATTTAAGGATAAAATACCTTAATTTTAATATTGTTGTTGGGATGCATGTATATTCATCACATTTCGTGTCGCCTAGATAAAATGTGATTTTTAATACGTAGGTTTAATATCGAATATTCAAACTCAATATTTGATGATTCAAATACAACACCTACGTATTTATAACCTAAGTAACAAACCGTACATTTTTTTCCTTTTAAATATGTTCAGAATAACCAAAGTGTGTACTATTGGATGACAATTGATTTGGCAAACAATTACAGCTATTGTAATTGGAATCATTTCAATACAACCGTAGAAATTTCAGAATAGCACTCATTATCAAACAGCCTACAAAAAACACACAGCTAACAGCCTTAAGACGATTTTCTTAATTCGAAATAACTACATATTGATCTAATATCACACATACAGACACATATACAGAATGTTATACCTCACACACAGCATAAGGAACATCGGCACTTCCGAATGCGACAATCCTGTCCGGCGGAGTCTTTTGCAGTCGGGCTTCCCAGTGGGTGCAGGAGTAGGCGCGGGGGGGACTGCCCACGGGGGGCTCCAGGGAGGGGGGATGGGCAGCGGAGGCCTCCAGACCGGGCAGCTCGTGGGCGGACCTGCTGGCCCTTAGACCAGGATAGCTGCCCTCCTCCGGCCGCAGGGACATGGAGCGGGAGTGCGCCAGGGGAGAGGGGGGCGCAAGACTCCCCTGCTCCCCGGGCTTGTGGTAGCCCTCGGGCAAATGGTGGAACTGCTTGCTCTGGGACCGTTCCCCACGGGCCGGCTGCCCTCGCCCCCCCTTGCTCGGGGGCTTCTTTACAGGGAGAGCAGCCTTAATCCCTTGAGCCTTGTTCTGCCGAGCCTTGCGGCTGGCGATAGATGCGCCTCCCGCAGCCGCGTACATTTTGAATAGATTTTATAAAACCCCCAAAAATTTCAATGAATATTTGAATTTTATAGTTTACGCATCAAAGACTCATTGTGATAATTTAGCAATGATAACTGTTATGGACATTTTCTTTGACATTGTGATCATTGTGATAAATGTGCGTTATTTTTTTTATTCTATATACTTAGTTTTTAATATTGTAAAACATAAATTTGTGCCAAATATATTTCATTAAAAGTTCAGTCGTCTTTATAATTTCAACAACATAAATATCGAATGGGAATTAAAATGATTTTGATATAAATTTCCATATTTATTCTTCGTTAATTCATATCCAAAACGTACCTCTATATTGTCTTCGCTTTATTCATATAATATAACTATATTACAATTTTATATTTATTTTAATTTTAACAATTATATTTATTTTCAATTCTTACTCGAATTATTATTTATGTTTTAACGTATTATCAACGATGATTATGTTTTTTTTTTAATAATTATATTTATTAATTAACTAATTGAACAACAATCCAGTCTAATTTTGACAACACTGTTTAGCGTATTGCTTTAATATTATCATTCGAAAAATTTCCCTAAATTTACAAAATTCAAATTACAGTTTGTTAACAGAACAAATTCAACTGTCGACAAACTGTCAATTTTTATAACATAACCTCAATTTTAAGACACAAAGGGATATTTTCAATATATTGCTAATATTGCTCTACTCACGTATATTCTCTTCACATTTACTTATCTGATATACTATTTTTATATAATATAATATATATCTTTTCTTTCAGAAATAACCGGAGTCTGCGAAATACCAAAGATAATAAAAGATATAGTAATATATTATTTATTTTCATATAAAATCTATAAAACGCAGACTGGTAAATTTGTCTATAGATAACAACGTTTCAATAATTTCAAATATCTATTATTAAAAACGGGAAAAAACAAATGTATACAAAAATTGTAAACTTTGTCTAGGGGACCCTGTTAATTTTTAAACTGTTAAATGTGATTTGATGTTTAAAGAAAATAAATATATACGCGTCAACTTTAAATAAATAATAGAATAATATAATTATGAAAACAATATATATTTATACTCGTGAAGTATCAAAATAATTTAATATATATTTTTAGTAACTTTGTTTATTTGAGTTGTTTAGGCAATATTCTTCTTAGATAGAATTAGTGATATTTTTATTTTGCAAATTTTTATTTTGTGATAATTAGAAAGCATGCGCGCGCTTCGGATTATTTCAGAAGTTGAACTGACTATTAGCGTCCCAGAGCGTGTTTTTGAAGAAGATTTGGAGTAGGATTGAAACGAGGATGAAGAAATCTAGGAAGTATTGTGATGAAGGAAGGAATGAAGCATGAGACCAACTGGTACTGCCACAGTGAGCTGCCATGTCTGTTGAAAAAAGAGTGTTGCATTGATAGTATAATCTAAATTAATACAAAAAAAGTATATTATACAATTTAATAAATTACACTTTTACTAGAGAAAATTCAGTAAATAATTTTTACTAAAAATGACAGTTCGAAAACACTATTTTATTCCAATTATCTTGACACTTGCCTTGTTGTAACGTTTTCAGACAATAACCGTCCATCTTCATTAACATTAACAATGTGACTACTGAAGATTTAAGTTTACGAATACTTTATAAGTGTCAAATGAAATAAAACAACGCTTTCGCACTGTAATTTTTAGTAAAAAAATTACGTAATATTTTCTATTAATTAAGAATTTCTACAAGGTTTATAAAAATATTTTAAATAAACAAATTAATTGTGTATAATTTCTCCTAAAACAACCGTATTGCACACTGACGGGCTTATTGCCATTAGACAATTTCTTTCAACCAACAAGATTAAAAAAGTAAGACAACATAGTATAATGTACAATACCAAAAATATTGATAGCGAAATCAAAATAAGAAAAGGAAAATACATAGCACTATGATACATACATATTTACTAGGTATATTATTTTACTGATTTCTCATACTATAAAAACATGAAAATACAAACTGGTGATATTTAAATATTTTTTTATGTACAGGTACTGATAAATAAATATGTTATATTTTTGTTGTGATATTAGTTCATAATCTTCGATACGTTTATGACTTTATGCATTATTTATATACGGTGGCGTTTGGTAAAACTTTATTTCAAACATTTTAATTATTTTCAACCTTATAATAAACGAATATGTTATATTAAGTGTATTTCATAAAATATTTATTTAAATAAATGTCGTCATATAATATTTATTTATTTTCCATTACTTCTCGGGCAACTAACAGGTTCTATGTCAAATATTAAATCAACACGCACCCAATAACAAGTTGCCACATTCTTGAGACATACGATATTAATAGTCTCACAGATCCAGACTGAAAACACAATTAAAAACTGTGTCTCCACCGGGAATCGAATCCGAGACCTTTGGATCAGTAGTCAGATACCGAATCAACTGAGCCACGAAGGCCGACAATATGATAAAATACATATCGTCACAATTTAAATCATGAAAAACATTATTACAAAAAGTATAATTATTACAAAAAATACAATACTTCTACTTTGAAATCACTTGAAAGATAAATTATGACGTTTTCGAGCTCGCGCACATCTTCAGTAACTGTTTGGTTTAGTCCAACTGTCGATTCGTTCATGAGAATTCAATTCTCTGAATGAATCGACATTATTTAGCCAAGATGCGTGTACGAAGGAAAATTTTGTATGGCGTAGTGGACTTTTTGCATGCTAATAACACCAACTAGAGGCCTCGCAGCGTATATGTTCCCAAACATGGATTTACTCAGAATTCGGAGTAGAACATTTTACGTGAGTTTTGTGTGTGTGTGTGTGTGTGTGTGTGTGTGTGTGTGTGTGTGTGTGTCTGTGTGTGTGTGTGTGTGTGTGTCTGTGTGTCCGTCCCCCCTTATAACTTTTGATCCGCCATATTTAAAGAGCCCAAATTTTCAGAATATATAGAAAATTATAGGCCTACAAAACTTTTATACTCAGAATCGTGAATTTTTGTTTTAGTCAGGGGTTATCAACTTTTGAATTTTTACTTTATTTTTCCAAATATCTCAGAAACCATAAGAGCTAGAACGCTGAAAATTGGTATGAACATAGAAAAATATTAAATAGTTTTTTTTTTAATTCCAAGATTTCTCAAACATTTTTTATTAAGAAAAATATTTTTTTTATGATAAATTTGTGAGTTTAACTGCCTATATTTCAATTTTTATTAATATATCGAAAAAAGCCGAAACACCCCAACTAGATAATTTAATTTTCTATAAAAAATATTAACATTGTAGTAGTACATCTCAATTTTTTTTAACCATTTTTATAAAAATTGAATTTAGTGACGACATCGCTTCATACAATTTGTATGGTAGTCACCTATATACAATATCAAGGAAGACTTAATAGTTTGATACTTCATGTCCAAACATACAATATATAGCATCATGCTGTTTTCATATTCCGGGTAGGAAAAAAAGACTGACCTCCATAATATCCTATCTTGACTACCTAGGTACATGTGTTGTATAGAAAACCAAATATCATAAAATAATAAATAATTTGTATTTATGGGTTTATTGTTTGGTACTTATTCTTCAACTATACATACTATCGTTATCGACAGTTGGATCTCATGTGTTACATGCAACTAGTAAATAAAAACGAGTTTAAAGTTGTTGTTTTTTATTTTTGACGCTGACTTATTTTGGTCACTCATTAGACATTTTCAGAGTGTGACCAATACTTACTATCCAGTCAATGTAAAACATTATGTTTTGTTTGATTTCATAGATATGCAGATGGGTCGGTGGCAGAGCGGTTAGCGCGCTGGGCTAGTAATCCAGTGGTCGCGAGTTCGAATCCTGCCTCGACCGATTTCGTTCACCTAAGCACAAGCATTTATTTGCTTATTTTAGGGAACGTAGGAAGATGTATATGTACTTGTTTAACAAGGACATATTCATTTTTTAAAAAAAAAAAAATTCCCATGAGTGGGACAAACATTGCGGTGGATGTGTTTTCAATATGTGTCACCTACTACAATGTTTGTCTTACTAGGGATTAGTGGCTATATCACTCGATATCGGGTGGAACGCCAAAAATTAATTAAAAAAAAGTTTTTGTTTTTTTTACTTACGCAAATTTTCCCGAATAATATTCTTTTTGATTCCATTGATAAAATATGATTCATTCATGATCGCATTCCAAGTTGTATTTATGTGTAAGAAAATTATTGTATCTACTACACAATTGTATAGCAATGCACTCAGAAACATGAACTGAACATTAAAATTTACATATATTATACAATATACTCTATCTTGATAACAAATTTAGTTTAAAACTACCCGAAAAGCGTAAAACCTTACAACATTATTTACAGTGAAAATTTCTTTTATTTTTGAGTGGGACTTACCGATAAGTTATATTCGTGGAGTTGAATATAAAAAAAAGTTAATCGAAAACAATAGAATAAAAAGAATATATTTTTACAGACAATTTAAAAAAATCTACTATTTGATAAATCTCATCGAACGATCTTAAAATTTATTTTTATTTTGGGTGTTGTGTGAAATGGTTAGTTGCAAATTGTTGTTGTCGTTTTGTGTCAATCCACCCAAAAATTAATTAACCGTCACGATGAGACTCATAGTATGCTTTTTCTGATAAATCTTAACTCTACGCCTAATATTGGCTTTTAAATTTTCATAATCACTTGGTCACGACAAGTATTGGCATGTAAACTGAATAAGCACGAGGTTGTGACAAGTATTGGCGTTTAGATTTTCATAATCACTTGGTCACGACAAGTATTGGCATGTAAACTGAATAAGCACGAGGTTGTGACAAGTATTGGCGTTTAGATTTTTATAATCACTTGGTCACGACAAGTAATGGCATGTTAACTGAATAAGCACGTGGTTGTGACAAGTATTGGCGTTTAGATTTTCATAATCACTTGGTCATGACAAGTAATGGCATGTAAACTGAATAAGCACGTGGTTGTGGCAAGTATTGGCGTTTAGATTTTCATAATCACTTGGTCACGACAAGTAATGGCATGTAAACTGAATAAGCACGTGGTTGTGACAAGTATTGGCGTTTAAATGTTGGCTCACAATTTTTGTCAAACACCAGTATTAAATCTGTGTGAAAATTGAGGATAAATAAAAAGTATTTTCGTGTTAATTCAGTTCTCTGGTATCGGAATTTTCAACGGAAATTTGACGACGATGTGTAATTTTCCGATTTTAATCGCCACCCGCGTTTCATTTCACAGAACGGATATTACGTGCAAGCAAATATTTAAAAAAAAATCGTGTTTTTTGCAAAAAAAAATTCTCGGAATATTAATAACGAATTCAATACTTTTCACAAATTGCCAGAACATAAAATTTAATATCAATTTTTTTAAGTACCAGCTTCCAGTGCCAAATACGTTTTCGCACTTTTCACACACATTTTTTATTTAATGTGTGTGAAAAGTACCTATTTACCTTTGTCAAAAATTAAGTATTAGATAATTCAAATAGATGAAGTAATTTTTTTTATAGAAAATCAGGCTAACACACCATGTAAGAGTTGATTTGTCGTGAAGCATATTTTCCGATTATTTGTCGGTATTTATGGCTCAGTTGGTGAGATATCTGAGACTGCTGATCAAAAAGTCCCGGGTACGGTTACCGGTAGAGACCCATTTTTTAATTGTGTTTTCAAACTGGATCTGTGAGACGATTTATATCGCAAGTCTCCAAAATGTGGAAATTTTATTGGGTGCATGTTTAATTAATATTTGGCATAGTATCTACGTGTTAGTTGTCAGAGAAGTAATAAATATAAATTTTGAAATCTTCTTCTTTTGATTAAAAAAAATCTCATTAAACACACTGTTTCACTTCTACATCATTAATGATATTTAAGATGTGCGTTGAAAACGTTGAGTTTTTGGAGTCATTGAAGATCATAAGAATCATAATGCAATATCAAAAAGATATTGAAGAGGAAATTTATAGACCTTCGCATCTCAGTTGATAACTGAGTCAAACGAAGATCTCGGGTTGTATTTCCGGTGGAAACACAATTTTTAATTGTGTCTCCACCGGAAGTTCATCTGTGAAACTGTAACAGCGCCTTGTCGGCTGCAACATGTATGGTCCGGGATTCTCGAATACTTCCGAAGATTAACGATGTCAACGAACCATAGCCCACCGCTGTTGATACGAGCTGATCGACGGATCTGTATTCATGTGTTGATCAATCAATAGAGTAGTCTCGTTAAATCTTAATCTATTGGTTCCGACCCACGACATCACAAATTAATTAATTAAATACTCATATTGTAATTTGATTTATCTCTTTTAATTTCATCTCCTTTATTTCATTTTGATGTTTGATTGAAACTCTTCATCATTATAAATTATTTATCATCAATTATTTATTGACAGACATAAGCAATATCATACTTGGAGGTATATGTTTTAAATAAAATAAAATCCTTCTGAACACGCACATTTGCAATTTAATCCTTCTGATTAAAATACCCTCAACCCTCAAAAGACGATAAATATCGTAGGTCTCCAGAATATGGCAACAAAATAAACAAATATTACGGTTTACTGAAATCATCAAAAGAAACATCTAGTAAGCCTTACATATGAGTTGTAAAATATTATTTTTATTGTTTGGAAGTACTAATATCAACAAACACTGCAACAAGGAACGATAAGACTTCTGGAGGTAAGACAAAGAGGCGATAAGAAACCACAAGGACTTTAGCTGAACAGATGGATGAACCACATCAAGAAGTAATTATTTATTTATTTATGATAAAATATATTCCTTTTTCAATGTTTCACGGCTTAATAGTGTCAGTACGACACAAAGAAGAACTGTATAGATTAACATCGCAACAACCAAATAATGAAAATTTAAAAAGACATTTTAAGGCGTACAAAAACAAACTAGCATACCTAATAAAAAATACAAAAAAAAACTTTTATAAGCAAAAAATGGAAATGGTAGAAAATGATAGCAAAGGTATCAATGAGATAATCGATAAAAGAAATATCAAGAATAATACAATAAGCCATAAAAACATAAATATATGCTGTAAAGATTATCCTTCTCTTGCAGCTAATATATTCAACCATCATTTTGCAAAAGTAGGAAAAAATCTTTACATTCTCATAGTTTAATACATTCTCAAAAAACGGAATATGAACTAAACTTCAATACCGAGAATAAAAATAAAATTAATCGAATATTTTTATTATTGCATATGCGCAAACATTGGATTTTTTTCCCTGTCGGGAGTCAAAGATATTTTTTAACAGATTTTTAATTATCTCAATAGAGACGAAGTTGGAATATTTATTGTAGGAGAACCGGGAAATCAAGGCACCTACAGGGCTTACGACCTGTCATCGGCTGGTTTACGTGATCACTTTATGCGCTTGCGCAACGTTCACCAATTATGCCTTTTTAATGAGATCCCTATCATTATTATATCCCTATCCCTATCATTATATATTAAAAAGGCATAATTGGTGAACATTGCGCAAGCGCATAAAGTGATCACGTAAACCAGCCGATGACAGGTCGTAAGCCCTGTAGGTGCCTTGATTTCCCGGTTCTCCTACAATAAATATTCCAACTTCGTCTCTATTGAGATAATTAAAAATCTGTTATAAAATTAATCAATTTCAACCCACCACGAGAGACGAAATTGAAATAACTATCAGCAATATGAAGGGAGGTTCTGCTCCAGGATTTGATGCATTGATCGTCGAGGCTTTAAAATATGTAAAGAAACAAATTTCCAAACCAATAGCTCATATCCTGGAGATCAGTTTTCAAAGTGGAATATTTCCAGCAAATAGAAACTCCGATATTTAAATCGGGTAATCCTGAAGAAACATCAAATTACCTACCTATATCAGTCATCTCAAACTAGCTAAAATTTTTGAAAAAATAGTTAAAAAGCGTATGACTCAGTTCATCAAATGCAACAATATAATTCATGAAAATCAATTCGGCTTTATGGAAAATAGAAGAACACAAGATGCAATTGCAAAATTAACAAGTATTATACAACGTTCATTAGATAAACAGTCAAAATGTATCGGGATTTTTATAGATTTCATGAAGGCATTTGATAGTATCTCACATGTGAAGCTGATATCCAGATTGAAAAGTGTTCGTCTAAATGATAAAGCACTTGAATGGATCGCAAGCTATCTACGCCAACTTCCACAACAAGTGTTGATAAATGATGTCTGCAGACGAGTGGAAACAAGCTGTTACGGTATCCCACAAGGTATAGTGCTGGGCCCTCTATTATGTATTGTCTATGTCAATGATATATTTAAACAGCAAGTAAATGGAAAAATAATATCCTATGCTGATGACACAGTTATAGTAATAGAGGGAGATGCATGGAATACGGTTTGTGAACTAGCGAATGCCGACATCAATATGTTAAAAAACTGGTTTGATACGAATCTTCTAGCATAACACTGAAAAAACACATTTTATTCCCTTCTCTTTTAATAAACTGAAAACAGATCTGGATTTGAAGATAACCATACATCATAATAAATGCAACACACAGCAATTGCTGTGAAATTTGCTTAACATTACGACCAACCACAAAGATAAAATATCCCGGTATTATTACTGACCAAAATATAAAATGGAAAGCGCATTTATGTGATTCATTTAAACGAATAAGGAAATGTATATATATTTTTATAAGACTATGAAATATATTAAACTTAAAGAAACCTTAAAAATATTATACTATGCAACGGTTCATTGTTTGCTTATTTATGGAATTATTTATGGTTGGGGAGGAGCATATGACAATATTTTAAACCAAGTTAGATTTGTATAAAAATTAATCATAAAGGTTATACTTAAGAAAACACGCACTTTCCCCACTACAACACTATTTGATATATTCAAAGAAACCAAAGTAGATAATATTTATAAAAAAGTGTCAATTTTGCAAATTTTCAAAGATAATGTTTTACAAAAATTTGAAAAAAATAAGTCTCTACGATTCCAAAACGATTTTAAAATACACAAATGTATTACAAGACAAATACAAAACAACTACATTTATTTGGGAATAAAATGTTTCAATTGCCTCCCAAATGAATTAAAGCAGATAAAGGAATATAAAAAGTTTAAACAAAAATTAAAATTGCATCTAACATTCTAAATTGATTGTTTTCGATTTGTTGTTGATAAGTTTCAATTTTGAGAGGCGATAGCCCAGCGGTAAGGTCGTCGCCTCACATGCGTGAGATCGACGCGACGCGACGGTTCGAATCCGGGCGGGGCACGCACCTCTGGATTTTCAAAAAATCTATGTGCGGATTTATATCACCAGCTTTGTGTAGCCATGATCCAATTTGTCTGGTTCCCATTTCTAAGGGTTACGAAGGTCAGATGGCAGTCGCTTCAATGTAATAACCAGACTCGCCAATTCTAGGATCATGGTCAAAGCGTACCCGCGTACCCCGGTAGAAACGGGACAAAAGCGCTAAGGAGAAAGAAATAAGTTGATATGTTTCAATTGCCTGTATTTCTTTTTTTTAATGAATATGTGTTTGATATGTTTCAATTGTCTGTATTCCTTATTTTTAATTTTTTAATGATTATGTGATGATTTGTTTATGTACGACATTGATTTAATTACTTTATGCATTAGGTACCTATTTTGATTTAATTGAGTGATTCCGTCATCAAGCACAAGTTTGCAATATTTATCATGAGGCATTGCAAAAAAAACTATAGTAAAAATTACTATACTTGTGAATTATATTTTAATATGTATTGGAACATAATATTTTAAATAAATAAAAAAAAATATATATATCCAGCTCGTTTTTCCACTACTCATATGCCAATGTTAGGTTTGTTCTCATCTAATTATTTTAAATCGCTCACATTTTTCATGAAAGTAGTGGGTTGGTAGCTATATCGTTTGCAAGAGCGCTCGAGTAAATGATTTCTATGGGAATATTTATGTAAAAATATTCAAGAAAGAAATAATGAAGACTTCACCAGCTTTCGCTCTGAGCCTTGATAAAAAATATACCTATATTTTTATTTTTCCTCAGTGGTTGTAAACAATTAATAAAACTTGTAATTATTTTTGGTTTCAATGATTATGAGTATGAGAATAATTACATAAGTGTTAATATTAATTGTTAGTAAAAAATATTATGTGAATAATTTACTTGGATTCATCCAATTATCCTTCCGAAAATCCTTATGCTGTTGTTAATATTTGATTTCACAAATATGCTTTATATATTATTCAATAGAAATTCATATATCGTTCTTTTTGAAAATTAACAAATTATTGCAATAATTCATACTATATTTTGACAAAAAGTTTTATAGGTTTTAATATATCTTTATACTATATCACCACTAAATGAAACTATGACCCAAATTTATAAAACATTCAAAGAATTTTCTCAATGCTTAGCATGACAGTCTTCTTCTTTTGTTTCAATCTTGAAAATTGGTTGGCAGCATTAAATTGATGCATCTCCTCCTCCACTCCGCTCGGTCTTCAGCGACTCTTTTCATCTCCGTGTAATAGGTACACTGCATGTCGCGGTACACCTGTTCTAAATACTCCCGGCGGGGACGCCCTCTGCCAGTTGTACCCTCAACCATTCCCTCCAAGATGATATATTATGTAGGAGATCCTCGTGTCGCAACACATGGCCTATCCAATTTGCACGCCTTTTCGATATGGTGTTTGACAGGTGCCTGGTTTCTTTAATTCTGCTGAGAACCTCATCAATTTGTTATATGGTCCCTCCAAGATATGCCAAGCATTCGGCGATAGGTCCACATCTCGAAGGCATCCAATCTTTTGCGTTCTCTTTCACCTATGTATGCACCATGTCTCACAACCATATAACAAAATACTCCATACTATACTAATACATACAGTATTGACTGAGAATTGTCTATTAATACGACCGTAAGTGTATCAATTTGTTTACGTCATCATTTTTAGGAATAACTCGGGGTATATCAACGAGTGCTTATATATAGCTCTTTTTTATGCCACATAATATGATCAAAACTTAATATTTACAGTAGGGCGCTACTAATGACACGACCATAATTCGTTTTTTTTGTCTTAATCTTAAAAATGTACAAATCAATACTCGATCATAATCTTATCCCTACCTTTATAGGTTCATAAAAATTCGTAAAGATCAAAGTTTTGTATGAAATTCTCATATTTTTTTGTATAAATCAATACAAATTATCAGTTAATATTAATCTAAAGGATTTCTAAATTCTGAATCAAATTTTAATCAACTTCATGAGTATGTAGCCTTTCATCTGCTCCATCATGTTTGTGATATAAAAATAAATATAATTATTGATAAAAGTGCACCACTGGTATGAAAACTCTGGTCATTACAAATTTATATTTGCATCAACGCCGTGCCAAGTTGGGCAATATGATATCTAAAATGTTGGATTATATGAAATTTTATTGCAATTTTCGCTATTAACACATGTGATTACTTTCATTAGGAAGTTCGTGTATTTCAACAAAATGCTTCCTACTGAATATACAAAAATTATAGAAACATTAGTAAATAAAAAAAAAAAACTCAACGAACCATCTTGAAAATGGCTCGCAAGTCACGCAAGAAGAAATTGCAGAAGATGTAGTTAGTTCAAGATTTGAAAGACGTCTCATCTGAGAAGGTACATATAACTGTTCGTATTATGTATAATACTATAATCTCTTTTCCCCGCATCAATGCAGTTTAAATATATTTTTAACTACCATTTCCATTTGTCTCAAAGATTTTATAAACCATCGTTAACTGTTCTATCACCCACTTCGTATTTAGGGACTGTTATCGCTCCCTTCACTGAAATGTAAATGACAAAACATCTATACATGAAAAGTAGCTCATGAAATACATTAGATTAGCAAACTTCAAAAATAAAATCACATCAATAACAAATGTCATCGATTTAAACAGAAAGTGAAAAAGTATCAATGATAGAATAATAATTTGCAACGCTTAGAAATTATTCTTCAAGATCACAAAATCCGCATGAAGATAAAGATGAAGCCCTTGAAGATGCCGACGAACAGCCATTAGAAGCTTCGCTCTATAAGTGGACATCGTTGGGTGTAAAACTCTCCAGGATATTTTCCTAAGTTTGGTCCAAAAACTGACACGAGGCAGGGGAGGCAATGTTGAATAGGTGAAGATAAATTTCAAAGTTTGTGTTCAAAAATCTGAACCAACCCAGGGGATATAAGTTTAACATCCTATGGACGAAAAGTAATAAACTAATCAGGAGGGCGCCTATGGTTATACCCAAATTTTGTTCACCAAGGTTTTGATGTTAAATTTATCAGGGTAAAAGCAATCCACAGTTCTGATTTTCAACTAGACTATGGAATAACCTACATAATAATGTGACGATGATACGTCATCTTAATCAATTCACAAATATTTAAGAAAAAAAAAAAACTGTAAATAACAAATTCTACCATACTCATTAATTGGTTTTTTCCTTTATTTTTTTTATTGCAAAATACCATTGAATACAATTTTTATACATCTAGACGGAATAGAATATATAATTAATAATACTTTAGATAAAATCTTAAAACTAGATACGAACTTAAGCTGCTTCACTAGGTCAAAAACCTGTTTTGATGCAGTTTATGATGTTATTTATGTAAATGATTTTAGTGCGCGTGTCATTATTGTAAGCGCGCGTCCGTCATTGTAAGTGAACGCACAGTAATTATTAATTAAAGTTTTCTTTTTAGCTGTTTAAACTACAATGGGAGTAACTTGAAAACCTTGGCTTGATTTCTATGATAAGTTTCCTCATTTCCAACTCCTGCGGCTTGTTATTCAGGGCTGTGTTCAGATTCAACGATCGACGTCGGGCGTCAAATGTTCATGAAATTGCAGAGTATGGCGTTTTTCACACCAATCTTACATGAACGCTTTCGAGCGGCGTTTCAAATATCATTTATCATACATGTCTCTTTTAAGGTTATATTTTCATCGAAATACAACAATTGGGCAGTGGTGTAAATAATCTTTGACCTTTTATTGGAAATTGTTGAATGACATTTTTATAAATAAACCTCTTTGTGAATGCATATTGTCATCATAAATAATGTTAACTGATAACAACTGACATATTAGATACCACAAAAACAAATAGATGTCATCATTCCACAAATAGAATAGAAGTCAACATATACTATAACTTTCAGAGCGTTTTTCACCCGACAACTTTATCGAGCGTTTGGTGTGTACACCCGACGTCCAATCTGAACGCCACAGAGTGTCCTTCGATCGTCTGTTTCCGGTTATTATGAACGACTTGGAGCGTTCACTAAGCGCGCTCGGTGTTTGTTGTGAACGCAACTCGGGGGAGGATACAAGGGAGAAGAATTTCATGGCTGCGTAACCTAAGATAGTGGTTCAAAAAAGCACAACGTCACTGTTTCGGGCTGTAAATAAAGTGGAGATGGCTCTGATGGTCCTGACGGCACGTGAAAAAGAAAATAAGTTATGGTACTATTGCACCAAATTAACGTTGCATAGAAAAGATATCTACATTGTATAAAAATAAGCCCGCCGTCATAAATTTGAATGTACATGAAATAAAGAGATGCATAATTAGTGTTCTTCTCTTTCAACAAGGCTAGTGGTTCTGATAAAAAAAGTGCTTTCATTTTTTCATCTTAATACTCATGATAAAAGATATATCCCCTTTAAGGTTTGTAATACTAAATAGATGTTTCATATCCCGTCTATCAGGCATTCCATAATGTTATGAAAGTAGGTTATCATAGTCGGATCACCACCACGTCTAGTTTAGACTGTATCTGAACACTTTACAAGTGTAGGTAATTTGGATAAAGTCCAAAAACTAGAAAATGACACACCCCCCATATCTTGACTTAGAACATTGTTCTTATCTTTTTCGTAGATAGCATATCAATTCTTCGAAATATTGTGTTCTAACTTTCTTCGAAATTTGTGGGTTTCAGCTAACATAATACTCCTCTTCAATACAGTGTCAAAGTATTCAAACACTGATATCGATAGAGTAAATTAAGACAAATAGTTGGCATTTTAAAGATTTTTATTCACATAAAAATTATGAATACGTACACAAATCATTCCTAACCTAATATATTTAGTAGGCATTTTGTCGACTGATAGTTATGATTGTTTAACAATCAAATCAATTAGTACCTAATTTTTTTTTCATAATTCTACATTATTTCAAAATATGCAAATAATGTATACCATCGTGGTAGCTATGCATTATTTACATTTTTTTTTTATTTGTCATTACTGACGGTGTTTATTGTGTAGAACTCCATTACATAAGGTATTTTTTAATTAAACAAAAATGATTATGTTTCTACATACATATTTCCCTTATAATAGGACGACCATTTCGGCTGACTAGTCTAGCTGAAACGGTCGTCCTATTATAAGGGAAATATATATGTAGAAAGATAATCATTTTTGTTTGATTAAAAAATACCTAGCATTATTTACATATTTTAAATCAAATCAAACAATGTGGGGTCACCAGCGTTAGTAATGTTTTAAAGCCTTCAAGAAGTTCTGTCATAGTTATGGTGCCTTACTATAGGTTGATTCCTATTAAGTCATTTTTTTAAGAGATCTCATTCAGCGTTCTGTGAAGGGGCCTTTTAGAGTCCGCATATATATTAGGTCCTTATATATGAAATTGGCGTTTTGCCGTACTGGCAACTTTGATCTCAAATATCTTCTCTTTGGTTAGGAATTCGAAATTCAAATTTATACAGCTATTTACTCATATATTTGTGTTTTGAAAATTATAATTCATTTGTTTTTTCCCTGAATTGTTTTTTACCTTTATGTCACTCAGTTTGTAAAATGGAAAACTTGAAATATCGCGTTATTTACGAATATGAGTTCCACCGTGGCACCAGTGCTGCAGAAATGGCTCTAAGGATTAATGATGTGTATGGCGACGGTGCCGCAAAAGAAAACACAGTGCGTTTTTGGTTCCAACGTTTTCGTTCTGGAAATTTCGACCTGCAGAACAAGCCCCGTGGACGGCCGGAGACCAAAGTTGATAATGAAGAATTGAAGGCTATTGTGGAAGCGGATCCATCGCAAACCACGTCCGAGTTAGCTGCAGGCTGCGGTGTTAGTGATAAAACTGTTTTAATCCACTTGAAGCAAATTGGGAAGGTGAAAAAGCTTGGAAGGTGGGTGCCTCACGAATTGAGTGAAGCAAATCCACAAACGCGCGTTGACTGCTGCGTTGCATTACTCAACCGGCACAATAATGAAGTAATTTTAAATCAAATCATTACCTGTGATGAAAAGTGGATCCTGCACGATAAACGGAAGCGCTCATCGCAATGGCTGAACCCTGCCGAACCAGCCAAACCATGCCCCAAGCGAAAATTGACTCTAAAAAAGTTACTTGTGAGCGTTTGGTGGACTAGTGCTGGTGTCGTTCACTACAGCTTTCTTAAATCTGGCCAGACGATTACGGCAGATGTCTATTGTCAGCAACTGCAAACCATGATGGAAAAGCTAACTGCTAAACAACTGAGGTTGGTTAATCGCTCTAGGCCACTGCTGCTTCATGATAACGCTAAACCACACACTGCACAACAGACGGCTACCAAATTAGAGGAGCTTCAATTGGAATGTCTAAGACATCCACCGTACTCTCCGGACCTTGCCCCAACAGATTACTATTTTTTACTATTTTTACGAAACTTCTTGCAAGGGAAAAAATTTTTATTTTTGGATTAGAACAATCTACCAACTAAAATCTAGGACCAAACATATGGATTTGTAGCGTTTTGTTCTGTTTTTTTACCTCGCGTATGTGTAGTTATATATTTTTTTGTAGTTATTTTGCGTTTTGAAGTACTTCAACCGAAACGAATAATAAACTTAATTAAGATAATACGAAGGTTTTTGAAATATAATTTTATTAAGTGCTCAAAAGTATTGGCGTGTACACTGGACATAAATGAAACTCGTGGTATAAAATTTGCAATAAAAAGTTTTGCAAACTGGCGAGTGTTTGGGGTTGCTTTGAATATTGATTGGAGAAATATTTTGTAATGTAACTCGTGGTTCTCTTGAAACCAGCCTTGACCCAACCTTTTCTAGGATTTATTGAAGTTTAAAGATTGAAGTTGACAAAGAAGTTATGCACGACATTATGTGCACATCATAATGCAATTTTTAAGGAATGTCAATATTTTAAACAACGACAACCTTCACGATAGAAAAGTTGAAGATTTATAACTTGAGACAATTTTTTAATCAGTTATTTGATCGTATATTCAAAGAAGTGCCAATATAGTTGGAACCTAATTAATTTCAATATCTAAAACTACACAATAAAACTTCTGTATTTAACCCATTTAAGCCTAGTGATCCGATTTTGTAACACTAGACTCGTTAGAGATTTTTCTTTTTTACTTGTTAATATCAACAACACATGACGTTAGAAGTATCAAGTGGGTGATAGTGTTAGTGTACCATGCTTTTGGTTAGTATTTGAACGTGCATAGACCTGCAATGACGTCACAATATATTTAAAAACATTGACGTATAATATTGGACGATTTCAGCAACGTATTTTCTAACTTAGGTAATTATTACTTTTGCTCTTTTGGTCCTATGAATACAATTTTTGCTATTACTAATCTACTTTATATACGCTACCGTGTTATAGTCACAATATACAGAAATTATTGATATTGTCGTTATTATGGGTTTATAAAGTTGGGTGTTCCGATTTTAAAACACTAGGCTTATACATATCACATTCAATGCTGCACGGTAGTGAAGAAAGTTTAGATTAATGTTTATTTATTTTTCTATTTTAGTTACAAGTTTATTATATTTAACAAAATATAACTTATTTATAATATCAAATAAAATAATAAATATAGTAAAGTACTAAATTTAAAACATTCATACGTCGAAGAGCTCTAATATTTTTTATTTATTTTAAGTTAAAACAGACCTTCTCCAAGATGTCGAAGGGCTTATCGTTATATGAAATTGTGGAAATGCTAGAAACAGAAAATAATATTAGAACAAGGGCTATAATTATCGAACAGCCTGAAAACGCAAAAGCGCCAATTTCAGATGAAGATTCTGGAGACGAAGAGGGTGGAACGATAAATAATCTACCAGGTTCTTTGAAAAAAATGCTAAATATCAAGCATCAATACGAGGAAAGAAATGGTATTCGAGCCCTTTGTTCTTCTGTTTCGAATTAATTTTACTAAATGCTTGGCAATTACACAAAACATTTGAGGAAAAACCTTTAGATCTTTTGGAGTTTCGTCGCCGTATAGCGTCTAATTATCTGGAGACCTACGGTCATCCTGCAGAGACTGGAAGAAAGGGAAGACCATCTCAGAAGTGCAATATGGGTTCAAGATATGATGGTCTGAATCATAATATAGTAAACCAAAATAAGCAAACACGTTGCCGTCATTGCCATAAAAACACAACATTTAAATGTGAAAAATGTAATGTTGCCTTGCATGTCAAAAGTGCAATCATATATTATCATAGGTAGTTTTTTTTAATAGTAATTTTTGTAGTACCTAGTAATAATAATGCTAAGAAAATAATATTTTATAGTAATAATATTTTAATAATAATATTTTTATAGTATCTAGTAGTAGTCACCAAATAATTATGAAAAAACAGTATATTCTTCTAATGTCATAAAAATGTAGTCCATGTGCCTAGTGATCCGATTTCGGAACACCTTATTTTTCAAAAACTAGAAACAATAAAAAAAAAGTTACTTAAAAATATTTTTTTTACACCATTTCATGTAACATATATGAATTTCAGGAAAAAATCGCAAAAAAAAACCTTAGGTCTAAATGGGTTATAAGTTTTCTTATGTACAAAATAATTTTATTTAACCAATATTGACTTAAATAATCAATAATATTGACTTTTATCTTAATTTTTATTTAAGGCTGAGAATCAAAAATGAAACACTGAATTTCGTTGCTTTCTGAAACAGAAAACACTCCAAAATACCTGTGTCCCATTAAGAAGCAAACATAGAACTTATGCAAATAAACCCAGCATTAATAAAGTAGATTTGATATACAGGGTGTCCCATAATCCAACGTATTCCTTTTAAGAGCTGTTATACCAACTTGAATAACTCGGTTGTTGATCACAATCCAAAAAAATAGGAAAAAAAATACTGGTTATAAATTAAAAAAAAATATTACCCAACTTTGATTGTTCACACTGAAAAAAAAATGTACGACGCCAACCTGGCAAATTGTTGCAAAAGTTGGCGCAATTATTGTTATTTCCAAAATAGTATAAAAATTACTATGTTTTACAGTAAAAAAAATAGATATTGCTATTTTACTGCAAAATAAGCTGATTGTGAAATTATTTCATTTATTAGGATTTCCGGTGTAAAAACTTGCTTTAATTGATTAAAGTGACAAGGATTTATTTTAACTAAATAAAACATTTAAATAATCTAAACGCAAATGTTCACACTGTGAAATTTTGCAACAATTTGCCAGGTTGGTGACATACATTTTTTTTCAGTGTGAACAATCAAAGTTGAGAATGGATGGAATGGAATGGATTGAGAGGCCGGGGCCGCCCAAGAAAGGGATGGCACGACCATGTGAACGATATTCTGAAAGACGGAAATGTTAGAAGCATGTACAATAGACGAACATGTATGAGACGATGCATGAATGTTGACGAGGCGATGAATGTGTGCCAGGATAGAAAGATATGGCGTTCGGTTCTCTCTGCCTACCCCGTAAGGGACATGGCGTGATGGTATGTATGTATGTATGTAACAATCAAAGTTTTTTTTTTCAATTCATAACTCGGGCCATATTTTTTTTTCCGTCAAACCAAATTTTTTTACTATTATTTTGGATTGTGACCAACAGCTGAGTTATTCAAGATTGTGGAACACAAATTAAAATACTAAAATATTGAAATTTGTAAATATGGCACTCGAAAAACCAATCTAAGGCGGAGATTTTCGGGCACTTTGTAAAAGTGGCAATATCTCGAAAACTACGGCACTTTTACTAAAGCCATATTTACATATTCTGGTGAGTCATGAGTTGGTATAACAGCCCTAAAAGGAATAAGTTAGATTATGGGACAACCTGTATAAAAATAGATATATTTATCACCGTCCTAAAACCTCGTGTGTTGGCCACAACTCCTCGTTAAGAAAGCATTTACTCTGTGTATTGGCCAATTACATTATGGCTGCAAATCAATCATCAACTAAGCACCCATTAAGAATTTAAATACTTGAGTGGATTACTCACAGGTTTATTTATATTTCACTTCAAAAATAATATTCTGCATACATCAAACAACATCATAAGCACTCGTATTTCATATTGTGCATAACTCGATAGATCTGGTCAATATTACTAAATATGACGACAAAGTATTGAAGCAACCTAAATATTATGAATAAATCAACCACCACACAATGCATTATTCAACCAATTCGGTTAATATGAGTCAATATGACGACTGCAGAGTATAAAGGTAACCTAAGTAATATGCTAAATCAGTCGTATTATTGTATGCATAAATCAACTATCATACTATGCATAAATCAACTATCTTACTATGCATTAATCAACTATCATACTATGCATAAATCAACTATCTTACTATGCATTAATCAACTATCATACTATGCATAAATCAACTATCATACTATGTATAAATCAACTATCATACTATGCATAAATCAACTATCATACTATGTATAAATCAACTATCATACTATGCATAAATCAACTATCTTACTTTGCATTAATCAACTATCATACTATGCATTAATCAACTATCATACTATGCATAAATCAACTATCATACTATGTATAAATCAACTATCATACTATGCATAAATCAACTATCATACTATGTATAAATCAACTATCATACTATGCATAAATCAACTATCTTACTTTGCATTAATCAACTATCATACTATGCATTAATCAACTATCGTACTATGCATTAATCAACTATCGTACTATGCATTAATCAACTATCGTACTATGCATTAATCAACTATCGTACTATGCATTAATCAACTATCGTACTATGCATTAATCAACTATCGTACTATGCATTAATCAACTATCGTACTATGCATTAATCAACTATCGTACTATGCATTAATCAACTATCGTACTATGCATTAATCAACTATCGTACTATGCATTAATCAACTATCGTACTATGCATTAATCAACTATCGTACTATGCATTAATCAACTATCGTACTATGCATTAATCAACTATCGTACTATGCATTAATCAACTATCGTACTATGCATTAATCAACTATCGTACTATGCATTAATCAACTATCGTACTATGCATTAATCAACTATCGTACTATGCATTAATCAACTATCGTACTATGCATTAATCAACTATCGTACTATGCATTAATCAACTATCGTACTATGCATTAATCAACTATCGTACTATGCATTAATCAACTATCGTACTATGCATTAATCAACTATCGTACTATGCATTAATCAACTATCGTACTATGCATTAATCAACTATCGTACTATGCATTAATCAACTATCGTACTATGCATTAATCAACTATCGTACTATGCATTAATCAACTATCGTACTATGCATTAATCAACTATCGTACTATGCATTAATCAACTATCGTACTATGCATTAATCAACTATCGTACTATGCATTAATCAACTATCGTACTATGCATTAATCAACTATCGTACTATGCATTAATCAACTATCGTACTATGCATTAATCAACTATCGTACTATGCATTAATCAACTATCGTACTATGCATTAATCAACTATCGTACTATGCATTAATCAACTATCGTACTATGCATTAATCAACTATCGTACTATGCATTAATCAACTATCGTACTATGCATTAATCAACTATCGTACTATGCATTAATCAACTATCGTACTATGCATTAATCAACTATCGTACTATGCATTAATCAACTATCGTACTATGCATTAATCAACTATCGTACTATGCATTAATCAACTATCGTACTATGCATTAATCAACTATCGTACTATGCATTAATCAACTATCGTACTATGCATTAATCAACTATCGTACTATGCATTAATCAACTATCGTACTATGCATTAATCAACTATCGTACTATGCATTAATCAACTATCGTACTATGCATTAATCAACTATCTTACTATGCATTAATCAACTATCATACTATGCATTAATCAACTATCGTACTATGCATTAATCAACTATCGTACTATGCATTGATCAACTATCGTACTATGCATTAATCAACTATCGTACTATGCATTAATCAACTATCGTACTATGCATTAATCAACTATCGTACTATGCATTAATCAACTATCGTACTATGCATTAATCAACTATCGTACTATGCATTAATCAACTATCGTACTATGCATTAATCAACTATCGTACTATGCATTAATCAACTATCGTACTATGCATTAATCAACTATCGTACTATGCATTAATCAACTATCGTACTATGCATTAATCAACTATCGTACTATGCATTAATCAACTATCGTACTATGCATTAATCAACTATCGTACTATGCATTAATCAACTATCGTACTATGCATTAATCAACTATCGTACTATGCATTAATCAACTATCGTACTATGCATTAATCAACTATCGTACTATGCATTAATCAACTATCGTACTATGCATTAATCAACTATCTTACTATGCATTAATCAACTATCATACTATGCATTAATCAACTATCGTACTATGCATTAATCAACTATCGTACTATGCATTGATCAACTATCGTACTATGCATTAATCAACTATCGTACTATGCATTAATCAACTATCGTACTATGCATTAATCAACTATCGTACTATGCATTAATCAACTATCGTACTATGCATTAATCAACTATCGTACTATGCATTAATCAACTATCGTACTATGCATTAATCAACTATCGTACTATGCATTAATCAACTATCGTACTATGCATTAATCAACTATCGTACTATGCATTAATCAACTATCGTACTATGCATTAATCAACTATCGTACTATGCATTAATCAACTATCGTACTATGCATTAATCAACTATCGTACTATGCATTAATCAACTATCGTACTATGCATTAATCAACTATCGTACTATGCATTAATCAACTATCGTACTATGCATTAATCAACTATCGTACTATGCATTAATCAACTATCGTACTATGCATTAATCAACTATCGTACTATGCATTAATCAACTATCGTACTATGCATTAATCAACTATCGTACTATGCATTAATCAACTATCGTACTATGCATTAATCAACTATCGTACTATGCATTAATCAACTATCGTACTATGCATTAATCAACTATCGTACTATGCATTAATCAACTATCGTACTATGCATTAATCAACTATCGTACTATGCATTAATCAACCTAATCGGGATCGATCTGATGACAAAGTATTAAAACAACCCAAATAATAGGTACTGGTTAATTACACAATTCAGTTAATAAATCGAACGATTCGTCACCAATTCAAAGTTTATGGTTGATAATAAAGAAATGATTAGAGAGGCATATAAAACTAACCCATAAAACAAAATCATATCTATTATGTATATAGCTGCTACAGTATTGTGATCGACCGAGTATTTCACATTCAGGTATACACACACCTATATGTTAGAAAAAGCTAATACTACTCTACAGACAACCACTCACACACACACACACACACATACACACGCCATAGTAGAGTTTTATTGAGGGATACCAGTAAAAAAGCTTTACCTACCAATATATTCACCACCATGTCATGTTCGTCTTATCTTTGTCATCAAAAAACGATACATTATTTTTTATTGACCGCAACATTTTTTTCCAATATAATGTGACAAGGAATTAAATTAGATAAATTAAATGTTCAACGAGTGTACTCCAATGTCAGAAACGTTATATACAAACCCAAAACGCACTACAAAAATGGTACGAATTCTTACAATATAACCAAGAAAGAGCACACATGATATAATACATTGAGTGAGAAAGAGATAATACTATAATAGACACACATTGCAGACATATTTTCTCTTTTACTCCAGTGCAATCACATTATAATTATCTCTCACACCAAATTATGACTGAGAAAGAGACGAACTTATATTAAGTTATAGCTATGTGAAAAGGCGAATGCAAAAAATACCTCTGCATACCTATAAGCGAATATGACTTGACAGCTCTCTTTTTTACTCATAATAAAGATAACTATCGATAAATCCATATAAATATATTAGTTATGCAGCATGAAATGATATATCTGAACATATATCTCCAAGAAAGAAATTCATTCTTGCCAAAATTAAAAGTATAGGTGCAGCGAAAAAATACAAATATATTTAGATCAAACACGGCAACATATTTGTCCGAAAGGAATATGGTTCTGCTCCAATAATAATTAATGACGAATCAGAGATAAACAAGTTGTAACTAATTTCAATAAAAATTTGTTTAACTCTCTGCAACACAAGAATATTTTTGATTTCTAATAAGTGTGATATAACAAAAATATATTTGATTCATGATTATATTTTATATGATTATTTTGTTTGGTTATCTTATATTTTTTTTTTTGTTAAAAAAAATGTTCGTTCCTCGCCGTCATACTCACCCCGTCCGTGTTTTTCTAATTTGAAATGGAGGGAATTCAGGATTTAGTTGATAATGTTTACCCGTTGAATTGTACCGTAACCTTACACGCTCCGGATTTCAAGACTTTCTGCGAAAGATTTCCTTCGATCAGTATATTTTCTGTAAACATAAGAAGTGCACGGAAGAATTTCGATGATAAATTTCTGTTTCGATATCATAATTTTATCTGAGTGTTGGATACTCAACAACGATAATATACCAAAAAGAATCTCCTACTACAATAATTATAAAACATTATACAACAGTTCACAAAATGAAGGAGTTATTGTGTATGTTAAATATAATACCAGCCATCAGGTTAGCGAAATAAAATTTTGTTCACTCCATAACACTAATTGTCTGGAGATAAAATCGAATCCTATCAATGTATAGGTCTCCGAAAAATACAAATATACTACCATTTTTGACTGAAAAATTACAAACCTACAAAAACGATGTCTTCCTAATCGGTGATACTAATATTATTATCACCAATAATTCTCATTATCAAGCAGATGAATATCTTAACGTTTTAACGTCACATGGCTACAGATCTGATGTAAACAAACCTACACGCGAAAACTTATTATCTTCCTCATATTGATCATGTTATGGTAAAATCTCGATGCAAAATTCAAAGCCATATCTTCAAATGCACTGTGACTGATCACTATGCGACTGTAACTTGTATATCAAATTTGAATAATAAAACATTCTCTCAACCAAATATACCTGTTAAAAAATTGATTTAGAATTTTTGTATAGAAACATGAGCCAATCAAATTTCTCATATGTACTAAATAATAATAATACAAACAGTGCTACTGATTTATTTATAAATAAATTAAGTCAATATATTGATGAAGCTTCTACTATTAAAAACTGTGTCTCCACCGGGAATCGAACCCGGGACCTTTGGATCAGCAGTTAGTTACCCAACCAACTGAGCCACGAAGGCCGACAAAAAAATGGAAGCACTATTCTAAGCTGGTGCCTCACAGATACTAAGCCGGTGCCTCAAAGCCTTTTTATATCAATATATATTATACCGATATGATTATTTGTCTGTATGGCATATTACGGTAGAATGTTATTTTCTTTTCTTTGTAGATACAACTTAAACTTTAAGTTCGATCGACTTTATATTAACATCATATGTACATATGTGTATAGTTCATTAACTTTATTACAGATCTGATTAGTTCCCCTCATAATTTAAGATGACTAAATTTTTAGATCGACATATTTCAAAAGTGTCACGTAAATTTATTAAGTTTTCAGAACATATTATCAAACGACGATAAACACGCCATTGTCACGCATGATACATATTTGAGCGTTATTAATATTTATATCAAATACTTTTTTTCTTGTTGAACTGACGTAAACACAACACGACAAATTACAATATAAATGTTTCGAAAGTTAAAAGAACCGATCGCTTAATGGTGTATTATTGAACTCGAGTTAAAAATTCCTCAGACTCTTAATAAACATTAACGAATAAGCCAATTTGTAAAGGAATAACTTCATCATAAAATTGGAACAATTTATAAAAATCGATATGAGTGAAATGTTTAATGTCTGGTACAGAATTTCTATTACCATATTTGTTCAGAATTATATGACACACCACGGCATTGAATCAACGACGTAAAAAGTAATGGGCTTAGTGTACTGAAAATACAGTCACGATACGACATTACGATATTTCTCAAATTTTCTATCTCTCGGTTCCACAAACAATTGATTTTCATTTAATAAACCGTGGATTATAAATTCTTTTTAAGATGTTTCGAGACAAAAATAATATTAGGTTAATAAAGATAGTGAAGATACCTACTCTTACTTATTTACCGGTTCAAATAACTGAAACTTTTTTTATGAATTTAATACAAATGCGCTGATATAGGTAATGTTTGGAATCATTATAATTGTCGTGCGGATACAAATGAACTTGTTTTTTTCTGCTTCTCTTTTTCTTATTAACATTTTTTTTCTTCTTCCATCAATTGCTTAATATTTTACCTCATTAATTGTACCTACTAAAAAGATCCGTAAAATTTACATAACATATTATTATTTAATATTCCTTAGTTTATACTATTATAATATTTTGTTTCTATATATCAATAAAATATATTTAGGTCGAATTCTATATATTATGAAAATATTGAAAATATTATAAAACAGTACCTTATTCAACTGTCAATTTGTTCAAGAGTAATTATTTCTCTTAATAAATCGAATTGGATTTTTTGATGGTTTTTCCGACTTTGAAGACAAAAAACACCAACGTTGAGGCTTCGCAGAATGTTATACATTGATGAACTGGTGTATGTGTGTGTATGTATGTGTGTCTATATGTTTGTGTGTTTATATGCATGTGTGTGTGTGTCCGTCTGTCCCTTATAACTTTTGATCTGCTTGATGCACAGAGCCCAAAATTTCAGAAATTATAGAAAGTTTTAGTCATACAAAACATTTATACACTCAAATTTCGAATTTGATTCCAATCAGGTGTTATCAACTTTTGAATTTTTATTTTATATTTTCATATATCTAAAAATACCTCAAAAATATGCTGAAAATTTGTATCAATATTGTCAGATACAATATCTTTAAATGATTTTCATGAATAATTATAAAATAAAAAAAATGAAATTTTGTGACGATATTGTTTCATACGATTTGAATGGCAAATTGTGGATTTTAGGTTTTCGAGATTCGTACTTTTTCTTCAATACTATATTCTGTACATACTATCGCCATTGTCAGTTGGATCTCATGTGTTACATGCAACTACTTTGATAATTCCTTGGCAAATTTGGCGATAAACTCGCCACTTGCGCAGAGTGTAATGAAGTGTTTATTATTATTAATAAATTTATATCCAGCAAAACAGAATCCACTCAAAAAAACATGTTAGTGTTACTAAATATTTTGTGCGCTTAACCAAACAGTTCAGTATGTATATATTAACTTTTATTACTGATAACACAGGTTTGGCTAAAAACGCAGGTGCCAGTTCGGTGGTCACAATTTTTTTTTCAGTGTCTGCACAGGACAGGGGCGCTGCAATCACCTCATGTGGAAACGGGGCAAGAGGGATTCTCTGGAGTGTGACTGTGGATGAATTAACCAGACTGTCCAACACCTGGTCGAGGAGTGCCTGACGAGGAGATATCTGGGAGGTCGATGGATATCCATGATACAACCCCAGAGGCCGTACACTGGCTGACTGGATGGGAACCGGGGTTTTAAATAACCGAGAAATAACGCAGCTTAAATAAAACATTGAGTATAATCAATGGTAAGATACTATTATTTTGGGAGGTTCAATCTTCAACACAATCCTTATTTGAGAAACGGTGTCTGTTTGGAGTAGAAGAGCATTTAACAAGCGGTGTTATGATGCCGACACCTATCACGAGGGTTGTAAAGCAACCTCACCGCAGAAAAGAGGCTTCGATTTGTACTCACAAAGGGCCATTGAATTGAACCTCTTTCAAGGGAAAGGAAATAAATCGACAATCTTTGATAACGTGAAATGCGATTAAGAACGATTCACACGTCACACCGAACAAAATTACTACTTACTTGTATACCTACACAACCCTACATGTTACACGTGCATGTTTTTTTTATCAATTTGAATACAATTTGTATTATTATTTAGTAAAAGTTTATAAAATGTTCATTTTTTAATATTAGTGACTGCCTCACTAATAATAAATCCCGTGATGAGGAAGGTGCTTTTCATAAACAATAAAGTAATAGTAAAAGAACAAGATATTATAATACTAGTTGCATGTAACACATGAGATCCAACTGTCGATAGCGATAGTATGTATAGTTGAAGAATATGTACCAAACTATAAACCCATAAATACAAATTATTGAATTTTTTCAGATATTTTGTTTTCTATACAACATATGTAGGTATGTATGTCAAGATAGGATAGTATGGAGGAAGATCCTTTTTTCCTACCCAGAATATGAAAATAACATGATGGTATGTATGTATGTTTGGAGATGAAGTATCAAACTATTAAGTCTTCTTACATATTGTATATGGGCGACTGCCATACAAAATGTATGAAGCGATGTCGTCACTAAATTCAATTTTTAAAAAAAAGGTAAAAAAAAATTGAGATCTTCTACTACAAATTAAAAAAAAATTAAATTAAAATTAAATTATCTAGTTGGGGTGTTTCGTCTTTTTTCGATAATTGTAAAAGTTTTGGAAATATAGGCAGTTAAACTCATAAATTTATCATAAAAAAAATATTTTTCTTAATAAAAAACGTTTGAGAAACCCTGGAATTTTTTTGAAAAAATTGATTTGAGATTTTGTATTTTTCTGTGTTTATACCAATTTTCAGCGTTCTAGCTTTTATGGTTTCTGAGATATATGGAAAAATAAAGTAAAAATTCAAAAGTTGATAACCCCTGACTGAAACAAAAATTCAAAATTCTGAGTATAAAAGTTTTGTAGGCCTATAACTGTTTATATATTCTGAAATTTTGGGCTCTGGAAATTGAGCGGATCAAAAGTTATAAGGGGGGGGGACACACACACACAGACACACGAAATGTTCTACTCCGAATTCTGAGCAAATCCGTGTATGGAACATATATGCTGCGAAGCCTCTAAGTTGGTGTTTTTTGATCTCAAAGTTGGAAATGCCGTGAAAAAAGTAGACCTCTTCATACAATTCTCGCGTATTCTGGCTTGAAACATTGTCGATATGTTAAGAGAACAAAGTTCTCCTGAACAAATCGACAGTTGGAAAACAAAGCAAAATAAAAGTTAAAACCATAAACCAAACCGGGAAGACCATCAAATAGATGGAGGTAGAACTGGACATCCTCGTTCCAGGACATGTAGAAACAGATCACAGATCTACCAAAAGAGGAAGAAGGAGAAGAAAAAAAGTCATCAAAACATGTTAACTTTGTATAATTATGTCTTCTTTGAAAGGTTAACTTTGTTAACTTTGTATAATTATGTCTTCTATTTATTTATTTTTTTGTTTTTATCTCGAACTATTTTCTTCTCGAACGCTTTAATATGTTCGTGTGATGTATTTTTTTGTACACGTGAGGGAACATATCATGCATGCATATGTATGAGCTTGAGATTGTGTGTTTGTTTATGGATGTACTTATTATGTATAAAAATATTTTCAAGCGGTATTCTGATTGGAGCGAAATACATATAACATTCGACAGGTTCTTTAAATATTAACATTTCCTTTCCTCGACTGTTGTTAAATAATTTTTAAATATTAACATTTCCTTTCCTCGACTGTTGTTATATAATTTTTAAATATTAACATTTCATTTCCTCGACTGTTGTTATATAATTTTTAAATATTAACATTTCCTTTCCTCGACTGTTGTTATATAATTTTTAAATATTAACATTTCCTTTCCTCGACTGTTGTTATATAATTTTTAAATATTAACATTTCCTTTCCTCGACTGTTGTTATATAATTTTTAAATATTAACATTTCCTTTCCTCGACTGTTGTTAAATAATTTCTTTACTGAAAAAAAACGACAAAGAATAAGAAATGTCATATGAGATAGGTATTCGAATGACTTCCTTGAACATCTAATAGTTCAATGTAAGTAATAGCGAAAGAGGACGAAGACTGCGATGAAAATGATATATTTTTGTTTTATTTTTTACAAGCTTCTATGTCCCGCCATTGGCCAAGAATGTAAATATGTGAAGAAATAAGCATTCGTATTTAAAATATTTTCACACAAAATTTCAGTATGATGGGAAGTGATTTAAAATTTTAATTGATTATGAGCATTAAAAAAAATTAAAGTTGTCACTGTGAAGAGTTCCCATTTTTACTCAAATATTCTCAGAAGTAAGTGTATATAGAAAATTTTAGCGATATTGGATGTTGGAAAATGGTTTAAAATAAGTACGGTTGAACCAAAGCATTGAAGGTGTCTAGTATTGACCACAATCTATTCGTTTTTATATATTGTCATCAAGTGTGCATATACCTATATAGTTTATAATATTTCTACACAATTAGACTATTTGACTTAAAATTAACCCAAACATCTACATAAAAGGAGCATAAGAAGAATTTTAGTTAGGTAAATTGTTTTAAATTTGAATATATACATTGTAAAGAGTTCAGTGTTGGCCACAATTCTCATTTTTTATATACATATTATCATCGAAAGCAAATGTGTATAGAAAATTTATCCATATTTGATGATTTCAAATGGTTTAAAATTTGATAAACAAAAGCATAAAGAGTTAAGTGTTAGCCACAACCCCCACATTTTCATATATTGTCATCAAGTGTGTCAAGAGTAAACCGACCGCGGTGGTACAGTTGGTAAGCCGTTCGGTTTCTGTGCGGGCGTCCTGGGTTCGATTCCCAGCAGATGAGAAATTTATTTAAATTCATTTCTCACGTAAATAATGCTTCTATGGGTTGGAAACACTGGTTACAAGGAAGAAATTGCCATACGGCAAAAAAGTCGCCACTTGCACAGGGTGCAAGGAAGTGTTCATTATTATTATTATTATCATTGCAAACATGTTGATCTCGGTTATGATCCGTTAATTTCCTTCACAACGAAGCGTACTCAAGTTGTGAGGCTATGATGTGTTTGTGTAGTTGTTTAAAGTGGAACCTGTAGAAATTTTCTGACTATTGTATATGTGTTGATAATAGTTTTTTGTGTGTTGCTGATGACGTATGGGGTTATAAGTATGTTTTATATTATTATTAAAGATTGTTTAAAAAAAATCCGCTCTTCCCTCTCGCCTATTATAGTACCATGTTTATATATTTTTGTTAATATGTTTTGTGAGATAAATCTATATTATAAATTTGAATGTTTGTATGTATCTATGTATGTATGTGTTGAATGCGCTCCTAAACCGCTCATCCGATTGCGATGAAACTTTGGTGAACTGTCGAGAATATACCAGGGATGGTTTCTGGATCAAAAAATTTTCTTCTTCTTCTTCTTCATCGAGTTTTAGGTCATTTTACCTATGAAGGTGGACTATCCTGGGAACCGTTCATCCGATTGCAATTAAACTTTGGTGAATTGTCGATCGTATGCCCGGGATGATTTCTGAATTTAAAATATTTTCTTCTTCTTCTTCTTCATCGGGTATCAGGTCATTTTACCTATGAAGGTGGACTATCCTGAGAACCGTTCATCCGATTGCAATGAAAC
>OY754965.1:10974734-11024734 GCA_963576475.1 Molanna angustata
GGCGCAACACCGAGACAGATTCGATGAAGTGAGTGCCAACGTTAGGGGGACCAAAGAGCCACATTAAAAAGAAGAAAAAGATATTCATAACTATTCTTACATCTTGTTTCTATTAAAAATTTTCCACTCATTTTGGATGAATTCCAGACAACCGATTTTTTAAGCTACCTAGAGCAGGTTTTTATCAACGAGACATTATGTTATCCTTTTTTCAATGTTTTACAGATCAGTTAAATAAGTGTAACAGTAACAAATAATGATAATTTGTTTCTTTTTATATCCCACTAAGTGTTCACGTTAAATAAAAATTCATGTATTAAAAATCTGGGACTCAGTCCATCTGCTGACATAATTTGCCACGTGCCCACGAATCAACAATTACGAAGAGAATACTACTTCATTACACAAAACTTGATGTCATAAATGTCATATCATATTCACTCTCAAAAGCTACCCGGGTGAAATTAAAAAGTTTAATCCGACGGGTTCCAGGAGCGTAAAATGATACACATGAATCGATCTCTTAAGGGAGCTTTTAAATGTTGTATTAGGGGAGTTATTTAATAATATTTAAGAAAATATTTAGGTACCTACCGTAAGAAGTACCTATTCTCGCAGTACGGGACCTTACTTCGTTCTTAAATAACTCCCGTATACTGTATGCTCTACTATATACTGTATATTCTGTATGAATTCAATTTTTATTTTAATACATCTTGTTAATTAAATATTAAAGCACGGCCGCGCCGTGGCACAGTAGGTAAGCCGTTCGGTTTCTGTGCGGGCGTCCTGGGTTCGATTCCCAGCAGAGGAGAAATTTATTTAAATTCATTTCTCACGCAAATACTGCTTCTCTGGTTAGTTGGAAGAAATTGCCATCCGGCAATAAACTCGCCACTTGCGCAGGGTGCAAGGAAGTGTTCTAATTATTTATTAAACTTTACCCTTCAATCTTGTATTATCTCTTCTAACGTAAAATAAATAGGTAGGTACATTTCCGTGGAACACATTAAATAACAATTGTAAAACGCGTTATTCAAATTAACGTATTAAAGGACAGTCCGTTCACAGTGTACCTACATGTGTAGGTATATGAGTTATTCAGTCGGTTTTTTCGTTCAAATTTTATAAAACACTGTATATTTATTGAATTATGTATATGGCGCATGAGTGAATTTCAAATTGAATGAACTAGTTGTATTGCATACTTCGATATTTGTGTAATAATTTTACAGGAGAGCGTGATGATTGAATCGTTGATATACATTCCTGTGATATACATGAGTCGGCCATTTCGTTCAAATTTTGGCAATATTTTATGTAATGGACTACATTTTTGAAAAACGAATGTAAAATATCAAGTGAAAAAAAATTATAGAGTTGTTATATTTACATTATTATATTACTTGTTATGTTACATTATTATATTACTACTTTATTATATTACTTATTATGTTACATTATTATATTACTACTTTATTATATTACTTGTTATGTTACATTATTATATTACTACATTATTATATTACTTGTTATGTTACATTATTATATTACTACTTTATTATATTACTTGTTATGTTACATTATTATATTACTACTTTATTATATTACTTGTTATGTTACATTATTATATTACTACTTTATTATATTACTTGTTATGTTACATTATTATATTACTACTTTATTATATTACTTGTTATGTTACATTATTATATTACTACATTATTATATTACTTGTTATGTTACATTATTATATTACTACTTTATTATATTACTTGTTATGTTACATTATTATATTACTACTTTATTATATTACTTGTTATGTTACATTATTATATTACTACTTTATTATATTACTTGTTATGTTACATTATTATATTACTACATTATTATATTACTTGTTATGTTACATTATTATATTACTACTTTATTATATTACTTGTTATGTTACATTATTATATTACTACTTTATTATATTACTTGTTATGTTACATTATTATATTACTACTTTATTATATTACTTGTTATGTTACATTATTATATTACTACATTATTATATTACTTGTTATGTTACATTATTATATTACTACTTTATTATATTACTTGTTATGTTACATTATTATATTACTACTTAATTATATTACTTGTTATGTTACATTATTATATTACTACATTATTATATTACTTGTTATGTTACATTATTATATTACTACTTTATTATATTACTTGTTATGTTACATTATTATATTACTACATTATTATATTACTTGTTATGTTACATTATTATATTACTACTTTATTATATTACTTGTTATGTTACATTATTATATTACTACTTTATTATATTACTTGTTATGTTACATTATTATATTACTACTTTATTATATTACTTGTTATGTTACATTATTATATTACTACATTATTATATTACTTGTTATGTTACATTATTATATTACTACTTTATTATATTACTTGTTATGTTACATTATTATATTACTACTTTATTATATTACTTGTTATGTTACATTATTATTTTACTACTTTATTATATTACTTGTTATGTAAGTATGTATACGTGAAAGTAAAAGTAATGATTATAATTATATAGTTGAATCTTCCACGTTTGATTATTATTGGTTTGTATTAATTTTAATGATTTTTATGATTCGTTGAATGTTCCGATGATGCGAATCATTTAATGATCTCTTGTGTCAATACATAGAAGCGTAATGTGCTATCCGTGTACAAATCCATAAAATTAAAAAAATAGGTATGTATGTAGAATGTAGAAAGTAAACAAGCTTTTCGTTAAATAATTTCTGTAGCAATTAGCGTTCGTGTTTCTGCTATTTATAACGATCCGTGTATGTACCATAATCCTGATTCTATTTGGCTTTTAACAATTCATTATTCGTTTGAAATTCAAACAGGTTAAACTATATTCAACTATTGCTTGTAGTCCAATATGCCACGTTACAAAATACTTGTGATATAGTGTAATATATATGGTGCATTTAGTTGAATTTTAAATGGGTTCGAAAAGCAATACATGCCATCGATTACCGCATCGGTTTCGCTCGGCGTATTTTCACCAAATTAACCATCGCTGAAAATCCTCAATCAATAAATAACTACCTACCTAACTAACTAATTCAAAGACCAAAAAAATTGGTTAAAACAATGAGACTCTAAGACTGGCTGATTTAATAACATCTTTTCATGCCTTCATACACACATACTTTCATAATCTTTTTTATTCCGAAATTATGTAACATAAAAATCCCATATACACTTCACCTACATCGTTTCATGGTACAAGATACTTGTAACAATATTTTAATACCCACATAGGCTTGAGCTGTGCAAAAGGAATGTAATGGAGATACCTACTCTCATTTACCGTTTAAAAATTACTGTTTTTGTGAATTTAATTCAAATGCGACTGGTATAGGTAATGTTTGGAATTATTGTAGTTGTCGTGCGGATACAGATGGGTTAATAATGAACCTATTTTTTCATAACATAATTTGTAATTTAATAACATTATTTGTTATTTAATATATCATTGTTAATACAATTATGAACTGTAGGTTCTATAGGTATATCAATAAAATAAAATAAAAATTGATTAATATATACTATCAATATTTTAATGGTTGTTTTTTTTTCAGATATAGTGTTGTCATAACAGATATAGTATAGTCATAGATATAGTCATAACATTTTAAAAAATCTATAATTACTATTTAAAATTTGAAATTTGCTGAAATTACAATTAACTACTAGTTGCATGTAACACATGAGATCCAACTGTCGATAGCGATAGTATGTATAGTTGAAGAATATGTACCAAACTATAAACCCATAAATACAAATTATTGAATATTTTCAGATATTTTGTTTTCTATACAACATATGTAGGTATGTATGTCAAGATAGGATAGTATGGAGGAAGATCCTTTTTTCCTACCCAGAATATGAAAATAGCATGATGGTATGTATGTTTGTTTGGAGATGAAGTATCAAACTATTAAGTCTTCTTACATATTGTGTATAGGCGACTGCCATACAAAATGTATGAAGCGATGTCGTCACTAAATTCAATTTTTAAAAAAATTGTTAAAAAAAAATTGAGATCTTCTACTACAATGTTAATATTTTTTATAGAAAATTAAATTATCTAGTTGGGGTGTTTTGGCTTTTTTCGATAATTGTAAAAGTTTTGGAAATATAGGCAGTTAAACTCATAAATTTATCATAAAAAAAATATTTTTCTTAATAAAAAATGTTTGAGAAACCCTGGAATTTTTTTGAAAAAAATTAATTTGAGATTTTGTATTTGTCTATGTTTGTACCAATTTTCAGCGTTCTAGCGTTTATGGTTTCTGAGATATATGGAAAAATAAAATAAAAATTCAAAAGTTGATAACCCCTGACTGAAACAAAAATTCAAAATTCTGAGTATAAAAGTTTTGTAGGCCTGTAACTGTTTATATATTCTGAAATTTTAGGCTCTGTAAATTGAGCGGATCAAAAGTTATAAGGGGGGGACGGACACACACACAGACACACAGACACACAGACACACAGACACACACACACACACACACACACACACACACACACAGACACACGAAATGTTCTACTCCGAATTCTGAGTAAATCCGTGTATGGAACATATATGCTGCGAAGCCTCTAAGTTGGTGTTTTTTGACTTCAAAGTTGGAAAAGCCGTGAAAAAAGTAGACCTCTCCATACAATTCTCGCATATTCTGGCTTGATACATTGTCGATATGTTAAGAGAACAAAGTTCTCCTGAACAAATCGACAGTTGGAAAAGGTGTGTATTTTTACGTAGCGTACTGGCCGAATAAAACTATACTTTCTTCAACAATTATAACCGTAATTATTAACCTTAAACATCGACGTTAGAAGTTTGAATAACAGAAGAGACTCTATGAAGTGGTATACATATGAAGCAAAGGAAATTAAATGTTTGATAGGATTTCATGGCTTTTGGTTCTTTCTGCTTATGGTAAAATGGACATGTTATGATGTTTTACAGAATATCAAACTGTTTATTATTGTGTTACTAATTGGCGGTGGATTGAAGCTAATAATTAACTTTAAACACTGCTTTTTTATTATTAATTATAGGTTTCACATCGCTGCTTATAAGTATAATATTCCCTGATCAAAATCAAGGGACGCATAACTTTTCACGGTTTCATAATTACTACTGAATTATTTCAAATCAGTTTAAAATACAAGAATGGTTACAATACTTTAATTTTCATAAAATCGTGCAACGTCTTTGGTTATTTAATTGAAAATATTTCCCTTCTGCTATCGTTGTAATTAAAAGAAAACAAACTGTTTTTTTTGTACCTGAAGAATAGGTAAAATGAAGAGTTTTTTTTATAGCAAGAAAAGTAATTTAAAAAAAACACGGTAGGTTATCATATTCTCTTTCGATTGAAGTAATAATCTACTACATAGACCTTATATTGTTTTTAGTTATTTACAATAAACCAGAAGCTCCGAACCATTTTTGGTCTACCGCTCCCTTTTTGAATAGAAAATACT
The DNA here is from genome assembly GCA_963576475.1 of Molanna angustata. Lineage (NCBI taxonomy): Eukaryota > Metazoa > Arthropoda > Insecta > Trichoptera > Molannidae > Molanna > Molanna angustata. The sequence goes on from OY754965.1 coordinate 10,980,321, forward strand.
CACCGACCCCTTTTTCGAAAATATTTTTACATTCTCCAGGTTGTATTTAATTCAAATTATATACAACCCGGAGATGCGTCGAGGGGAGAGCGGTTAGTGCGCTGGGCTAGTAATCCAGTGGTCGCGAGTTTGAATCCTGCCTCGACTGATTTCGTTCACCTATAGGACAAGCTATTTATACTTCATTTAGAGAATGTAGGAAGATGTATATGTACTTGTTAACAAGGGCATATTAATTTTATTTAAAAACAAATAAATAAATAAACTAACGAAAGTCGCCGCGCAGTAGAAACATTTCAGTCGTTTTGTTTTATCAACACAATGAAAATTATCGCGGAGCAATAAAATTTCAGTTTAATAATGTTTGTATCAATAAAACAAGACGAATATTGCCGCGCAGCGAGATGTACTGTTTGTATCGATTTTCTCGGGTATTGTAGTGTACTTTTATGAAAGAAAGTCAGAATGTATTGGATGTATGTTTGTCTAGGGTCAAATACTTTGAACTCGTAAAGGTTTTCTGTATGATAGTCGAAAGGTTTCTTAAGTATTATTTTTGCAATGCATCTCTGAGCTAGACAAAGTTTTTCCATGATGGTCTTGGCACACCCTCCCCAACCGACGATTCCATATGCCAATAGTGAGTGAGCAAGTGCGTAATAAACAGTTGTCATAGTTTTTTTGTCAAGAATATTTCTATGTTTTCTATAAACGTAACCTAGTTTTTATATTCTATTTGTGAATAACTCTATATGGTCTTGCTATCTCAGGTTATAATTATATCCACGATATGGGTTTGATTCCACCGGTTGGCTAGACTTGCCCCCCTGATCTTTTGAATTTTTATGTTATGAACACGTGCGTTAATTGTGACATTTTGAAATCAATTTTGATTACCTTCTTTTATAATTCATGTGTTGTTTGAACCTTTTAAAAATCGTATGTAATGTCAACGCTACTACAGCAAAATAACTTATAGTGTCCACACACCCATCATTAATTTTAAATTAAACACTACTTACATAATGTTTACTAAACACGAAATATGTTTTTGAGGTGGATGAACGAAATAAACATTCAGAAATTTTGTAAATTTTAGTAACTTTACATTTTTGCATGTCTTTAACATAAATTCAAAATATCAATATATCAATATTTCTTATGGTACTTCTAAAAATTTCTAATGATATCTAAAAATCCCCTTTTTTCATACTATTTATTTCTCTAGTATAAACACACTATTGTTAAAATGTTTTATTTTGAAAATGTATTGTTAAATTAATAAATAAATAAATATTTTCTACTCTACCCATTCAACTTATACTAAATACATAAAATATTCTGAGTGTTGTCTTTATAATATAATAGATTTTATACTTCGATCTTTTGGTTTATCAGAAATAAAATCAATTTATTTAACGTTATATAACTTGAATATTGTTCTGGCCCTGAATAGAAATACATAATTTATTCAACTTGATAATTTTATTATTAGGTTTGCTTTCATCATTTCAATGTAATTGTAGATTCTACCTGTTGGATACAATAATGATACCAATACGATACATTGATTGTATCTTCCGCTATTAGTATACCTACTATTATAACTATTCTTCATTCATTTGATTCGCATAGAATATGTTTTCTGTACACAAGTACTTCAATCACAAAGTGGAGGCATATAATTTCATATTGTTGAACATCAAAGAAATATATTAATGATAAAAATAAAAAAAAATCATAAAAAACTGACTTCAAAATTAATGTATGTCAAGATAGAAAAGTGCGTTGTTCAGTTGGATCTCTCTGACTGCGCCGTGAGGGAAATGGGTGATGGTATGTATGTAGTAATATTATCAATCATACAATTCGCCTATACAATAATACGCAAATCCTTCGCAAATCGATGAGTTTCATATGATTTCCATCAAGTGTTGGATATTTTTACTCTCCACACTATGCAATAGTGGAGAGTCATGATTCCACAATTTTTAAGCGTATTTTTTCACATCAATTTCTCAACAGGTATCATGTTGAGATTGCACACTATGTATGTATATTTTATTTAGATGTAATAATGAATGCACTTTCTTACATCTAGTATAACTAATTAGCATAATTTACAAGTTGAAAAAATAAAAAGTTTTCACAGTATAAAATATATAAAAACAACAAAAAACAAGAAAATATTCAAATTTACACAAAATACAAAGGAAGCACACAATATCTTAAAAGAATTTTTCCTTTATGTATTCAACACAGGCGACGAAAAGTGACAAGACCAGATGCTGCCTTCACACATTCTGACAAATCATTAAGAAGTTGAAAACCTTTGTAATACACATTATTTTGTGTACCTGCCAGGTTAGTCTGAGGCAGTCTAAAGACCCGCCGATTTCTCGTCGGGTAGGTGTGAACTTCGAAAGTATACAAAACATTTTTTGCAAATATCGCGATGATACCTAGTCCATTTTTTTATTTTTATATGAAAATTAATGCATTTAAAATTATTTTCTGTTTTATTGACAGCAACTTCAACTTCTCAAGCATATATGTATTTGATTCGGGTAAATCTGCTGCATTTTAAATTTGTCCGCATTGCTCTATTTTGTGTAGTTTGTAACTTTTTTTTTGTATATTTTAACTTTTTACTATGAGTTATGTCGTGATGTGTTTGTATGTATGTCGTACGTCGTACGCCCTACAAACACAAACACATTAACTTTTTTGTGTCAATTCATTATTTAAAAAGGGAACTACCTACATTTTTTTAAGTTTTAAAATATTTTTTTTTGTATTTTTGAATCAATTGCGACTAAAAGGAGTTACAATCAACATAAGTAAGCTACCAAGTGATGAAGAGGCTGGCGGATATCAGAGATATATGGAGATATGGAGTGTGCGGTATAAACCAATCTTGGGATTGTTAACAGAGATGAATAGTCTTGTACAGGTGTGAAAATAAAATTTCATTATTTGAATATTACATAACGAATAAGGTACATTGACTTGCATGTAAAAATTTATTTAACTACGTACGAACACGAGATTTACTCTTTCAGTGGAGTTATACGTACCTATAATATAAATGTATTAATTATAAGAAATATTATATACCTTTTGTACCAAATAAATAAATAAATAAAATTATATGTTGCGTGTCTTGATCAACTTATCCATAAAAGTAATATTATTAAATATGATTTAATATATCAATAATGTTTGAATACTTATATAAAATAATTTACTTAAAATGTGTTAAATATTGTATTTTATTTATTCACGTTTCAGTTCAGCTATTTCATTCATTCATTCATACCATCACGGTACATCCCACAATGTGGGGTAACCAGCGAAAGGTGTGCGGGTGTGCATTTCATTATAAAAGGGAGCACAACATATCTGTGTATACCCACACACCAATATCGTCTCACCTAAAAAGGCACTATATTCAGAATGGGTGGTGAACCTCATTGCTGAACTATGTGAGATGTTATTGTTGCCTGTTGTATTTTCGATTCGCTACTCCCACCACCACCCGCTCTGCATATGGGGACTGTAAACGGCCCCTTCACAGAACAATTTCGATTTGGTACCCGGCTCTTACGAGACACTCGAAAACAATAATAGAAAAGAGTGGAAGCACTAATCTAAGCCGGTGCCTCACAGCTAAGGCCAGTGCCTCAGCTATTTCACAGCGAAAAAAAATATTCATTTGTAATCACAAAGATCACTGATAATATTTTATTTAAATTCTTGAGATAAATTCTTAATGAATTCAAGGGAAAACTTGTTGCGTAAAAAGTTGTTGAAAAAAAGTATTGGTGCTATACAGTTTGCAAAATGAATTTTCCATGAGTAAAATATATATTATATGCATAGGTACATACATATGTAAATACCCTCGTATTAAATTCTCAACGGACAAATATAGTGGTTTATCAATTGAGAATTATTTCAAATGTCATTGCGTTTGTACGTTGTCGATTTTTTTTACACACTTTTAATTAACTTCACATGTCTGTCCGTACTGGAATTTTGAAATCGATTTTTAACTAACTTCCCGACCTTAAAAGTCTAATCCGATCCCAATTTCAAATTTTCGTTTTGACCTTACCTGCCTGTCGCCTGCGTACATTCAATTTTTTTTTAATCAAACTGTTTCCAGTTTGATTCATTTGACATTTTGATAAAATTGAATTAGTTTGTTTTTCAAACTAAATGCTTTTCTGGTGCTATACTTATTGCATAAAATCAGGAGTATTTTTTAAATGTCTTTTGACAATAACATTTTAACATAAAGAATACTTTGTTAAGGATGTCTATCATTTTATTTAGTGATAAACTTGTTTATATAGCATCATCACTTAGGTTATTCTTTCATTTTGCTGTTTATACTACAAAAAAAGGACTATAATTTTAAAGTATATTTTCTTTCTTAGTCTCACTGTTTTTTTCTTAAATATCATAATATGCTATTTTTCATAATATGCTTAGTATCATAATAGGCTTCACGTTAGTAATAATACACTTGCTTTTAACACTATACATTTTATTTGTACACTGTACAATGTTAAGAGACGCAAAGCAGTATATTTTCGCCACCTATTCCGTGGTGACAGATATGCCCGTCTACAACTTATAGTCGATGGAAATATCTAGGGAAGACGGAGAATGGGGAGTAAAAAATATCGTGGCTTAAAAATGTCAGGCAATGGTTCGGGATTCCGGATGCGGCGTCACTAATCTGTTGGTGCATGATCGGGATGAGTTTGGTGTGATGGTAGCCAACCTAATTCGTAATTTTAAATAAATAAAAAAAGTAGTTTAAATGAACAATGTTTAAAGAATAAATAAATAATGGTCAATCAAAATATGTTATGGTGTAAAATATTAATAAAATAACAGGGATTGTGTTAGAAAAGTGTGATATGATTGTGTGAATAATATTTTGAAAGAATGAAACATAAGAAGACTGAACAATCGATGATATGTAATGGAAGCAATTAATGTTGACAAGGATGAAGGCGTATGGTGCTCGGTAGGTACTCTCTGCCTACCCTACATGGTACATGGAACCTACAAATCTTTATAAAACAAAGGATTTTATAAAGATGTGGTTTATACCGAGAAAATAAAAAAAATATGCAAGCGATAAAATATAGCAGATGTTGGAAGATTCTAAAAAACTAAGTTAAGAGGACATATAACGCTAAACTTAGTGACTGAAAACATGATATATTAAAACCTCCCAATGCACTATGAAGTTACGCGTTAGTAAGGGTAAATATTGCGTGCGTTAAAAAAGGTTTATACGTGATTTAAATTATCGGAAACAACAAATTTGTTGATTTTTTGCATTTTAAGAACAAACCTTAGTTGAAATGAAAAAACTTTATCGGTCATTCACTTTGATTTTATGCACTCTTTAAGCGTATAAAATAATTATTTCTCTACGACACATGGTTATGGAGTAATTTAACAAAAATGCTGTAAAAAAGGATATTTTTAATCATTTATCTATGGTAATTTAGGCTAAATTTTAAAATTGTGTGACGAACATTCACTAGAGAAATGTTGAAAAGACTTATACTATTTTTTCTAGAAACACACTGTTTAACATATTTGAGGGATTTGATTTGAAATTGAGGTGTTAAGCTTTATATGGCCCCTTAACGATGCTAGTTTGCCAAAAATAATTTACCTGGCAAATTGGTTCAAGGGCATGTATTTAATTAAAATTTAATACACTTGTACAGAAAATTGATGTTGCGTGCAATGAAATAAATTCAAGTCTAAATAGACAAAAATTGAGTCACAGTCGGCAAAAAGTATATTTTTATTATTAAAATGAAACACTGTGTATCTACAATATATTTAAAATTTATGTCGATAGCTATTTCACCTTACCAGGGCATTAGCAAGACTATATCAAGAAACACAGTGTTTCATTTTAATAATATTCAGAATGGAATTCTACCAAATAAATAATAACAAACTTAATAAGTATATTTATAATCGTACAAAAGACATACAGGTTTGTATAAAACATAAACCAATTTAATAGCAGAGAAATAATGTTGGATCTTTTAATTAGTTATATGAATCAAATATATAAGATTCATATGAAAATTTAAAAAAAATGCAACAATATTTATACATTAACGTTGTTTTTTGATCGAAAAGATTCATCCGATTCATATAATATTTTTGAATTAAACTGCATAATGCCAAATGTATGTGAAAATTTTTACTCTAGAAATTTTTGTTTTAAAATTGTGCCTTTGACTAATCGTTTTAAAAAAAAATAACACGTTTTGTTAATTAATCTAATCATGACTTACTTTATAATGAACTTGTTAGTTTTTGTTGTTGTTGTTGTGGAACTAATGAGAATTTGAAAAAAACACAAAACAACTTGTAATATTAAAATTAGCTTTGTACAGATTGTAGTGCTGATACCCGATATTGGCAAGCCCTGTACAAAAAAAAACAGAAGGCATGTTAGTATTATATTCACGAAAAGAAAGAAGAAATTAGCGAGTATCGTGTCCAGTTATATCGGTGAACAAAGAAAACCTTTCGTGTTAAATACAATTAAACAAAAAATAACGTTATTTATAAAACATTCCCAACGTCAAGAATATTTTTTTTTATATTGAGACAAAGTAATTTAAGGTTTATCGTGTAAACAATAATTTAATTGTATGTACACATGGTAAATAAATTAATATATAAATGTGACAACTATAAATGCCTACGTGCTTATAAAAAATATAGGGCTTATATGTCTCTTTAGACCAACAAAGTAATATTTTCCTACTCGATATCAAATTCTAATATTGCATTCACTCTTTCCTGTGATTGTTTTCGAGTGTGCCGTAAGAGCCGGGTAATTGAAAATACAACAGGCAACAATAACATTATACGTAGTTCAGCAATGAGGTCCACCACCCATTCTGAATATAGTCCCTTTTTAGATGAGACGAGACAGGTGTGTGGGTCTACAAAAATGTGTTGTACTTCATTTTTATAAGGTAATGCATACCCGTAAATCTATCACTGGTTACCCCACATTGTGGGATATGCCGTGATGGTATGAATGAACGATATCAAATTCAAAGCACATTTTTATGATTCATTATTATAAGCCTCGGAAACCGATAAAAAAATCTATTGAATGTGCAATATCATACACACGGTAAAAACTTCAGATAAAATAGAAATAATTATTTATACCTGCGTTCTTTAAAAAGCTGTGTTAAAATTCTCTTAAGACCAACTATATGATTCCTCTATGAAGGCTCCTTTTTATGAATCATAATTATTAACCTCGTAAATCGTAAAAATATAATCAAAAGCAGTACGTAACAATTGAAAAGCAGTACGTAACAATTGAAAAGCAGTACGTAACAATTGAAAAGCAGTACGTAACAATTGAAAAGAATAATAAATTTATTACAGGGAACACATAACTAGTACATAATGAATTTATAATTAGATATATTATTAAGTATGTAAAAATTGTTTGATAGTTTTTTTTTTACATAAATTTTCAAATGCAAAAGTAATAAAATTTGAGATTAAGTGTTCGTAAAGTTAAAATCGATCAAGTCTATAAATATTCAAACAGAACACCGTATTTTCCCAGCAATTTTTATTACCAAACGTTAACATTTTCAACCCGAACTATTGTAAAAAAATACAATTAAGTCTAAGCGAAATCGTTAGGTCTTTCACGAAACTTACATAGTCAACTTGAAATAATAATTTTATAGTTGGCGAGCTCATTAAAACATTTGAAAGCCAAATCATTGTAAAATATAATATCTTACAATCAATAAGTGAAAGAAATACTCTGCCAAGACTAGCCGTATTATTTAAAGATACGAAGAACAAAGGACTGCTATTATCATAATTATTTGTCAAGTATGAAATACTCTGCCAAGACTAGCCGTATTATTTAAAGATACGAAGAACAAAGGACTGCTATTATCATAATTATTTGTCAAGTATGAAATACTCTGCCAAGACTAGCCGTATTATTTAAAGATACGAAGAACAAAGGACTGCTATTATCATAATTATTTGTCAAGTATGAAATACTCTGCCAAGACTAGCCGTATTATTTAAAGATACGAAGAACAAAGGACTGCTATTATCATAATTATTTGTCAAGTATGAAATACTCTGCCAAGACTAGCCGTATTATTTAAAGATACGAAGAACAAAGGACTGCTATTATCATATTTGTCAAGTATGAACACCAATTAAAAACAATTATTAGTTATATAAAAAAAATTGTCGGCCTTCGTGGCTCAGTTGGTTGGGTATCTGACTGCTGATCCAAGGGTCTCGGGTTCGATTCCCGGTGAAGGCACAGTTTTTAATTGTGTTTTCAGTCTGGATCTGTGAGACGATTAATATCGTAAGTCTCCAGAATGTGGCAACTTGTTATTGGGTGCGTGTTAAATAAATATTTGACATAGTACAGCTGTTAGTTGCCCGAGAAGAAATATTAAATAAATAAATATCATGAAATCAAAACATTCCACTATTTTATATCATATATTTAATTTCCAAATGTGTGAAATTTCCAAATGTGTGAAAAAAAAATATTGTAAAACTGTAATTAGGTATAAATTAAATTGTATTTTGTTCCTTTGTAATATTTATACTGTTGGAAATATATTATTCATTCATTCATTTATTTTTCACTTCCTAACGCCCTGTGCAAGTGGCAAGTTTGTTACCGTGAGTCAATTTCTTCCAACTGAGGAGTGCTTCCAGTCCAGAAAACAGAGTTTTGTATTTAAATAAATTTCCCTCGCTTCCGGGAATCGGGGAAAAGTTAGTTATGCAAAGAAAAATTAAATTGTTATTCAGACATCAGTTGACTGTTTTCACAAAATAAAACATAAGATGAAGATAAATAGAAAAAATATGAACACTGCTAGCCCTAGAACGGAATTTCCTAGTTGGATAGCAGTGATCTACTTCTTGTTGTCACTGTAAATATGTTGTGATTAAAAATAAATATATATATTTTTTTTAAATGGGCTAAAATATCTGAGAGATCACGTTATATTTTTCCGATTATTTTTATATTCTGTTTATGTTTAATTATTTTGCATTTAAAAACATGTAACCTTAGGCCAAAATGAAAAAGTACTGCCTCAGATCAGACTTGTCTAGTGAGGCAGTAAATTTCCAAATAGGTATAATTGTACATAGTATGTTTATAATAAGTCTTTTTAAAATATAGTTATTTTTTGCTATCGTTATAGATATGTGTAAATAATGGAAATAAATAATTTCATTTCATTTTCATTTTCATTTTCATCCCCATTTTCATTTCCTTTTTCATTTTCATTTCATTACAATTATTATTTTTTTATTTATAGAACTTAGCAAAATTGGATTGATAAGGGAACTCAATAAGAAGGCATAATTGATGAACGTTTTGCAAGCGCATAAAGTGATCACATAAACCAGCCGATGACAGGTCGTAAGCCCTGTGGGTGTCTTGAGTTTCTGGTTCTTCAATTATATTCCAACTTCGTCTCTATTGAGATGTTAAAAATTGTCAAAAATATCATTGACTCCTGACAGGGAAAAAATCTAATGTTTGCGTATATGCAACATTTAAAAATATTTAATTTAAATCATTATTATTCTACAGAATATTTTAACTACAAAAGACCGTTTCGGCTTATCAGGCCATAATCTACAAGTTGATTATGGCCTGATTAGCCGAAACGGTGGTCGGTAGACAAAATAAATATTTTATGAAATAATGTGTTCATAATATTTTTTGTAATTAATATGGAATTCTACAAATTAGAAGCCGTCTCAATGGACAGAGTGAAAACTGTTAAAATAATATGAACTTGTAATTTCTATCAATTATCTTTGTTTTTCTAACTCTGGATTATCTAATCAAGCATAAGATTTCTCTCGATCAATTATATCTATTCTGTTCTTTCATTGGCATTGTTTGTGTACTTACCCGTTATCAATAAATTACTGACTGAATTATATTAAGTATACACATTTTCATTTCCGCTTGTTATTTGATTAAATCCAATCAATACTAACTACGTGAACAAATGTATTCATGGACAATTAAATAATATCAATGAACAGTGTCAACTTGTTCACAAACAAATCAAAATAACTGAACAAACATAACCCTCTTATTAACTCCGGTGCTTGTTGATATTGGATGAACATCCCAAACCGGAAAATCATACTTCGATGATGTACGGAGGAAACATAATTTCAAAGTTTTTTTTATTGAAAAACTCTACGTTGACTCAATAGAGACGAAGTTGGAATATATATTATAGGAGAACCGAGAAATTTGACACCTACAGGGCATTCGACCCGTCATCGGTTGGTTTACGTGTGAATAATTCGGTCGCGATTCACGGAAGACATCTATGCGACAACATTTTCACCTCGTTAGATGGATCTTTGATTTAATATCCAAAATATGTGAAAATGACTTACAGATGGTGATGGTAATTATTGCCTTATTTTCAAACAATGTGAAAATGCCTTATTAATTTATTTTTAATATCAAATATGTTAATTGATTTATAAATATATACATAGTTATCGAAAAAACAACTTGAGCCCGCTGTGTGGGTGCGCTGGTCGCAAATTTGTTTCTTTTTGCTTGATTGGTATAGTGTGCAAACCGCTCCCCCTCCTCAAGAAGGCCTAAGATTTTTGGCGGCCTCAATTTCTAAAAATATAAATTATAAATCATTGAAGTTAAATCAAATCGATCATATTATAAAGACGTAATCATTGCCAGTCCAAAGATCGTTTTGAATCGTTCAAAGTGATCAAAATTAATTAGTACCGAGTTTCAAGTTTTGCCAAGCCAAGAGTGAATAAATTATTTATAGATATAAGTGGTAATATTATTAGCAAGAGTGTGAAATAAGAGATCGACCTCATGGCACACCAGAGCTCAGCTCGGCCTCTTAATTGGCACACATCTCCAAAATGAATTAGCTCAGGAAACTTAACTCATTTCCTAAAGTTATGATTGCAAACTCAGAGTATACCTACTGATACACCGAGCATTATTGGGTTGTGGGCTTAATACATATTCTACGATAAATAGAATTAGGTATACCACATATACTGATAACTTAAATAAACCTTGTTGCCAACGGTGCTCGAACGGTGTTGGCGCAGATGACAGATACTTCCTTTTTGTACCTATCCTCATCTTCCTGACATACCTAAAATCACCATACCTACATCCATACCTGAACGTGGCAACAACAATCTCGCCTCTGTTCGCGCGCGGGCCAGCCACGTTCTCCAGTCTCTCGAGAATACGCGTCTTTGAACCATCTCGTGTTACACAAGCGCCGTGCGCCATACATATAAAAACATTAAATTACGTTCGCGGCTTTCGCACGTATATTATAGACAATTGTGAACATAGTTTTATTGAATCAGTGACGAGAAGGAAGGACAAACGCGACAGAGGAAAAGAAGAAACCAGCTGGCACAGTAAGTCCACTCCTTTCATTTTCCGTCTAGTCCAATCTGTTCTTTGCCGATATCGCACATAAATATTTTGGTCCTTTCGAGCGGATCAGTAATTCGCAATTACTGACTGTATAAATTGAAGTAATTAGTTCGTGATTTCACACAATTATTTTCATTTATATTTATGTTCACAATAGTTGTCTTAAAATAGATTATTTATATAAAAATAATCATCTTTTATACATTCTACGTATATATTATACGTAGATTATATCTAAACATATTTTTCTGTATACCTACAATATATTTTAATTTTGTAAATTTAAATATAAAATGTCCGACAAAAAGTTATTGTCGTTACAAGCTAAACGCGATCGAATTATATCGCGATTACAAATAACATATGATTTATTAAAAGATAACTCTAAAAAAGATATATTTTTATCGCGTTGTACCAAATTGTTGGATTGGTATAATGAATTCGAATCATTGCAAGAAGATATACATGAGATACTTTTATCTTTAGAAAATAAACATAATGAAATTAGTCAGTTAAATGCCATATCCACGCAAACTGATCAATTATATTTTGAAATCCTATGTAAACAAAAATCCTTTCAGTCAGATATATGTGAAACATCCAAAGTTACAAATATACATAATAATAATATAAGACCGCCGATTATTAATCTACCTACATTTAACGGTATCGATATTAAGTCTTGGTCATATTTCTATTCTATGTTTAAAAGTGTTATCCACGATGTACCGACATACTCAAATATCGAAAAGTTTCACTACCTATTGTCTGTGGTATCTGGGCCGGCGCTAGGTATTATTAAATCTTTGCCTTTAATAGATGAAAATTATCACATCGCGTGGGACATATTAGTAAATCAGTATCAAAATTCGCGAATTCTGAATATTCGCACTCTGCAATCTGAATCCGCTTTCGGAATTTCTAAAATTTTAAATACTTTTCAAGAGAATATTCAAGCTCTGGAAAGTATGAAAATTGAAAATTTATTTGATAAGTTTATCGCGCACATGGTGATAAAGAATTTAGACGTAACCACTCGTCGCACTATTGAGTCGAAGCTCAAAATTGAAGAAATTCCTAGTTCAGAAACTGTCTATTCTTTTCTTAGAAATCATTGTCGCACTCTAGAAATTGTAACGCCAAATGTTAGTAAAGAGAAAAAAGGTCATATTAAAACATTATTATCATCAAACAATCCCCATTTTTCAAAATGCCCTTTGTGTAGTGGAGCACATTTTCTATATAAGTGTGCTCAATTTATGGAAATGTCTCCGTATCAACGCAAAGAAAAAATACAGAGTCTTAATCGTTGTACTAATTGTTTCAAACAACATGCTTATAAAAACTGCAATTCAAAATATACATGTCGAACATGTAATAAACGCCATCATACTTTATTACATTTTGAATTTACGCCCTCTAATGATTCGACGCATCAAGGCACCGGCGCGGGCGTCAGTGCGCCGGCTACGGCCCCGAACGCTAGAGCCGCCGACCGTTATAATATGTACTCGTCTCGAGCCAATTCGGTTCTACTGGGGACGGCGAAAATTGAAATAAAAAATAATAATAATATTTTTGAATGTATACGCGTTGTTATCGATAGCGGTTCCCAAGTTTCTGTGATTACATTGGAATGTGTACGACGTTTAAAATTAAAAATTAACAAATGCAACATACCTCTAAACGGTTTAGGAAATTCAATAATAAATAATTGTTTAGGTATAACAACCTGTTTTATTAAACCGAAAAATAAAACAGGACCAATGCTCAAATGCACCGCTATTGTGATAAAAGAAATTACGTCACATCTTCCTGCATGTAACCTTTCTTCGAAAATAATATCACAATTTCAAAATTTATATTTAGCCGATGAGTTTTATCACAAACCAGGTCCAATCGATATGTTATTAGGCGCTGATATGTACCTAGATATAATAAATAGTAATAATCACGAAATTATTCGTGGCACCCCTGGTGCAATCAATAGTATATTTGGTTACATAATAACGGGACGAATTGAAATGAAACAACATGAAATTTCTTCTTCATTTTTAATTGAAACAAATACCTCTTTATGTGACATGATAAAACAATTTTGGGAAGTCGAAGAAACACCTTCGTATTCGAATTTAAATACGGATGATAATTTAGCTGAAAACATTTTTGCGTCAAAACATTATCGCGAGAATGACGGGCGATATGTAGTACCGATGTTATTGAAAACAGAAAATATACCTATCAACAATTCCTTTCAACTCGCAGACACACGATTAAGGAAATTACAATTTCGTTTTCAAAAAAATCAAGATTTAGGAAATACCTACGGAAATTTTATACAGGAATATGAAAGTTTAGGACACATGAAACGCGTTCCTATTAATTCTGAATCTTTTTTCTTGCCCCATCACTGCGTTTTTAATCCTTCTAGCGATACGACGAAGGTCAGGGTAGTTTTCGATGGATCAAGTAAAACCGAACCTGATAATATTTGTCTGAATGACTTGCTTCTTAGTGGTCCAAAACTGCAAACAGAAATTCCGTGCATGATGTTAAATTTTCGATTTCATAAATATGTTTTCACTGCAGATATTTGTAAAATGTATCGACAAATATTAATATTACCATCCGACCGTAAATTTCAACATATTCTTTGGAGACAATCTCCTGATAGCCCACTCATTGATTTCGAGTTACAAACCATCACAAATGGATTGTCGAGTTCCCCTTTCTTAGCAATCCGAACTTTACGACAACTGGCCATGGATGAAAATTCAAAATATCCGGAGGCTGCACGGGCACTTGTGGAAGACTTTTACGTCGACGACTTAGCCACAGGCGCTGAAACCCTCGAGTCAGCCTGTCAACTTAAAAATGATATAACTGCACTGTTAAAACTTGGACAAATAGAGCTAAGTAAATGGCAGTCAAATTCGCCTTCACTATTGAAGCAAGATTTTATCGGAACTTCTGAATCAAGATCGTTTGATAATACTGAAACCGACAAAATTGTTAAGTTATTAGGCATTCAGTGGCTCCCCCAAACTGATAACTTTACCTATGATATAAAAATTATACCTACTGAGAGCTGTACAAAAAGAAATATTTTGTCAATTGTGGCTCGACTGTTTGATCCATTGGGCTGGATTACCCCTGTACTCTTTTTCGCAAAGTGCTTGATGCAAGAGTTGTGGAAACTGAGGGCCGATTGGGACGATCCTGTTCCATCCGATATTCAGAATAGGTGGGATACACTTGTTGGCCAACTGTCACTTCTTCGTACCTTAAAAATACCTAGATATTATAATACATTAAGCACCAGTCGCTTGATCCTCGTAGGATTTTGCGACGCGTCACAACTAGGTTACGCGGCCGTCGCTTACTTAGTAAATTTAAATACAAATACTACTCATCTTATGATGGGAAAATCGAAGGTAGCCCCCTTAAAAACACTGTCTATTCCACGATTAGAATTGTGCGGTGCTGTACTTCTAACCAAACTTATTAAATACATTATGTCATCCGTTAAATTTTCTCAACAGATAGAAAACGTTTTTCTTTTTACGGATTCGACTATTGTGCTAGCGTGGATTAAAACTCCGCCATATTCATTAAAAACATTTGTCGCAAACAGGGTTGTCCAAATTCTGGACAATGTACCCACTGCTATTTGGAAACATGTTATCTCGGAAGAAAATTGCGCCGATTGCGGATCTAGAGGCCTTCTTCCAAAAGACATTGTTTCACACCCCTTGTGGTTTTCAGGACCTTCTTGGCTTCATAAGCACAAGAATGACTGGCCGTGTTCAGTCAATATCGAACTTGAAAATATACCTGATATTAAATCAGTAAATACGAAAACTTTGATATCTCAATTAGTACCGAATTCTATGTTATGCAAATATTCGTCTTTAAATAAATTACAACGCGTTATTGCTTGGATATTACGATTCGTTAATCGATGTAGAAAAGTCAATATTAGTAAGCAAAATCAATTATCTCTTACTACATTCGAATTAAATGCTGCACTTACAAAAATTATCCGTATTGAGCAGGATACATATTTTCTTGATGAAATAAATAAATTAAAAAACGGAATCCCATGCTCACGTCATATTCAAATTTTAAAGCCATTTTTGGATTCATGCGGAATCCTCAGGGTGGGCGGAAGATTACAATATTCAAAATTACCATATGATAGTAAATTTCCTATTTTACTTCCGAAAACATGTCATTTGGCATATCTCATAATAGATTACTATCACAAAATATATCTTCACGCCGGACCGCGAAGTCTTCAATCCATGATATCGCGAAAATATTGGATATTGGGAGCACGAAACAAAATTCGTTCTCAACTTTCTAAATGTATTATATGCCATAAATTAAAAGCGACTGCGTTTCCCCCACTCATGGGTGACCTACCACCCAGTCGTGTCCAGCAAAGTCGTCCTTTTGCAAAAGTAGGTGTCGATTTTGGGGGTCCTTTCCTTTTGAAAGACCATAAGCGATGCGGAGCCAAATCTTCAAAAGCGTATTTATGTTTATTTGTTTGTTTATCCACCAAGGCATTACATTTAGAAGTAGTATCTGACTTATCGTCTGAAGCATTTTTAGCGGCACTCAATAGATTCACAGACCGCCGTGGTTTGTGTTCGGAAATTATTAGTGACAATGGTACGAATTTCGTTGGTGCGAATCGTCACTTGAAGGATGTATATAAGTTTTTCACAACCTCACCACAGCGTGAGAAAATTTATGATACGCTTTCAGAACGGGGTATCATTTGGTCTTTTTCTTGGTCTTTTTATTTTCATTTGGCGCTACTTTTGTTCGTCCTGCATTAAAATTATGTCCATTGCCAATCGAATAGGTAAACATAATGTATTTTTATTTTTTATTTTTTTATTTTACACGACCAGTTTGCGTCTTTATTTTCTTTGTTTACCATGTTGCGCCCTCGCTTTATTTAATTTTATTTTTCTTTGTAAGACCATGTTGCGTCTTCGCTTTATTTATTTTTTTTAAGACCATGTTGCGTTTTCACTTTATTTGTTTTTTAAGACCTACTTGCGTCTTCATATGTCATTTGTATTATTGAATAAAATTTTGTTTTGTGTACTTGTATATAATTATACTCATATTATGTATACAGACAACTTACGTGAACATAAATATAGGATATATTGTGTTTGCTTTTCTTTTTTTTGTCAACTTTAATTTGCAGACCAAATTAGGTGGGCGGTATGTTGGCGCAGATGACAGATACTTCCTTTTTGTACCTATCCTCATCTTCCTGACATACCTAAAATCACCATACCTACATCCATACCTGAACGTGGCAACAACAATCTCGCCTCTGTTCGCGCGCGGGCCAGCCACGTTCTCCAGTCTCTCGAGAATACGCGTCTTTGAACCATCTCGTGTTACACAAGCGCCGTGCGCCATACATATTAAAACATTAAATTACGTTCGCGGCTTTCGCACGTATATTATAGACAATTGTGAACATAGTTTTATTGAATCAGTGACGAGAAGGAAGGACAAACGCGACAGAGGAAAAGAAGAAACCAGCTGGCACAGTAAGTCCACTCCTTTCATTTTCCGTCTAGTCCAATCTGTTCTTTGCCGATATCGCACAAACGGTAAGATGAAATTTAAAATGAAAACGTCATTGATAATGGTGTGGTGCAACGGTTTAAAATAGTGCTTCCATCCTTGTCTATTATTATCCTGGTTTTCAGGTGTCCCGTTAGAGCCAAGTAAATAAAATCCATCCATATTTAACCAATTTTGAAAGCTATTTATGCGTTTGTATAACTTGGTATCGGTTTTGTATTGAATTGTTTTTTAATTATTTTTAGGTAATTGTTTACTAATTACTGTCCCTCGCCGATCGATCGCAATAATTTTTATTTATTTATTTATTTAGGTTAAAGTTGGACAAAAAACAGCGTTAAGACATAGTACAATACAATAGTTACATCAAGTATTAAGGCCTATTACATTTTGTCGTTATGATTAATATAAAATAATACAAGTTTGCAAAAAATAAAAATAAAAAATATGATCATAGGTTGGTATGTAGGTAAGAGCAACATTTCAAGTTAACAATGATTTAAAACATAATATTCAACTAAAAGGAAAAAAAAAAAAGAGAAATTAATGCCGTCAAGGTTTCCTATAATAAGCGGTTATTGATCTTCTTTTGTATAGAGTATTTGAATGTTGTGGAGCTGAGGTGGAAGATGTCGAACTCTTGAAATCTGTTATTGTATGTATCGCACATTCTATGAATTGTCATGTTTTGTGCGTAATTGGTGCGATGAATTGGAAGGTAGATTTAGATCAATAGTTTAGATCAATAGATAGGTAAACAATAGATATATCGATAAGAATAGATAGGTAAACAATAGATAGCTTTAGATCAATAGAGAGGGAAGGTAGTTTTAGATCAATAGATAGGTAAACAATAGATATATCGATAAGAATAGATAGGTAAACAATAGATAGATCAATAGATAGCTTTAGATCAATAGATAGGGAAGGTAGTTTTAGATCAATAGATAGGTAAACAATAGATATATCGATAAGAATAGATAGGTAAACAATAGATAGATCAATAGATAGGTTTAGATCAATAGATAGGGAAGGTAGTTTTAGATCAATAGATAGGTAAACGCGTATATATTACGGGAAAATAAATTTTATTTAGCGGTCATGCTTAAAAAAATTATAAAATATAAAATAAAATTGCGAGAAATGTATGAAAGAATCCATAATAAAAATGATTGGTTTCCTGACAAACAAACAAGTTCTACCCCCACTTTCACCAAAGTTCCTAAGCGCTAAAATCAATTTTTTGATGCCAACAATCTTACTACCGTTAAGTGACGCCGGCGACTCAACTCTTAAGTGACGGTCTGACGGTAGATCAAGTCATTCATCAACATATTTTATAACTAAAATTATCACATTTTAGCACTTGTTGTTCGAAAAGTATTATATTTTATATTACATTTGATTTCTATAGTATACAGATATATTATTATCACGAAAGACTGGGTTTGTGAAAATAGTTGAATTATCCAATGAAATAGACAGAAACGCTTACCCAGGGCGAAACGAACAAAATAATTTATCCATGATGTCAAAACATTGCTTTTTGTATTTGTTTAATAAGATTGAATTTCATTTAAAACAGCATAATTGATGTCAACGAAAAAAATAATAGTAATATGCACAATAACGCAGGTAGCAGGGGTAGAATAGCAGGTATGCGATATGTTTGTAAACATGGTATCAGTTATACAGCGTTCGCGGCCATTCACGACACTAAGCGCGAATATACCTACTGATGAGATCAAAGTAATACTTTTTTTCAAACTTATAAAAATTTTGAACTACACACTGAATAATATTTGATTGTTATTTTAATAAAGGAAACAAGATATGTTATGTGTTCTTGATTTTCAAATATTTCTATATAATTTAACTTGAGGTTTTGTATTCCTGTACACCGGAAATTCAATGAGAGTTGAGCCTAGGGCTCAATTAAGAATGTTGGTTTTTAGTTGGTGAAATACAAATTCACTGAGTGATGCACTCAAGGATTTGAGCTCCGAGCAGGTAGTTAGTTGATGATCCATTTGATATTCCTTGGTGAAGACGGCCACTAGTGTTTAAACTAAACTAAAGAGTGACTTTGGATGTTGAAGCGTGGCACTGCTTTGATAAAGCTGCCTTTTGCCGCTAGAAGGGGGTTATTACGATAAAAGAAAGTAATGAAGGGGTTATTATGGCCTTATTGTGTATCGAATAAATTTTACTTGTTTTTTCATTACCTATCTACTAAAACAAAATCTATGGATATATCGGATTTTTTTTCTCTAGATCGACTCAAAAAGCATTCGCGATCGACGGTTTGTCTATATTGGAATATCGCAATCGATTTTTATCATCTAACTTCCCAACCAGTTACAGCTCTTAAACTGTTTGCATGTTAATACAGTTTCACATACCTACCTATTATTTTCTTGATAGAATAAAAAAATAACTAAACAATGTAACGACATTATTACCTCTGTTGTGAACTGTCCAAATAACCTACATATACATATATAAAAAAACAAACGTTTTATATTTTTACGTTATTCGTGCCAATAATACCATTTATTTACGTTCTTAAAAAAAGTTAATTCCATTTAGTTTCGTATAAAAATTTCGCAGTTTTAATCCACCCCAACACGCAAAAACTGATATGTAAAGGCGGTAGGTATTATTAATATTGTAGGGAACAAACACTTTCTGTCAATCAATTTATTGGTCAAACATCCTGTAACATCAATACTGTAATCATTTTGTGATCTCCACACCCACCTCGGCATTAATAGCTTCATATTTAACACTACAATAGGAATTCCCACTCAAATTACAGACATCATAACCAACTCAAAAATTGACAATTTCACTCAACTCTAAATCTTTTCAATTATTCACAAGTATCATTATATCAACGACTTTGATGAATTTACATATCCCCACACTATTAGTAAAAAAAATATCATGTCAAAATCGATATATTACGAATGTTTATGATTCTGTTTGGACATATGTACACACGAATTTGACCCGGTACAACATGTTTCTGGGGTATATTTATACACATAATACATTGTACTCATGTTAGAAACTACACCTATTAACGAAATTTAGACTAGTATGTTATATCTTAAATGTCAAAAACTGTCAAAGGTAAAATACACACGGGGGACCTTGAAAACAATGACTGGATAAAATGTACGGCCCCATAATATAAAAATTCTCCTTGTAATATAACAAAAAAGACAAATGGTTTGAATACATCAACTAACAGGCTGTCAAATTTGTAGAAGGTCTAACTAAGTGGGTGAAGCAAAAGATGGCGCGTGGTGAAAACAAAAAAATGTTGGGAAATTAACACAAAACATTTGCAGCTGAAGTAAACGAAAGAAAGAAATGTGCTAATGAACCTTTGAGAAAATTCCGTGTTAGTATGAACTTATATACCTACACAAAACTTGTGTAACAAATCTGACTGAATATTCCAATAGACTAAGACCACAATAAAATGTCAAATATGATATTTTATAATCCACATACCTAAAAGTGAACTGCTCTTCATAGTTTCATAGTCAATTTAACGGTTTATAAGGTCGAATTCTGAAGCTGAATTGAAATTCAAAGTGTACCTATTAAACTGAAATGTCATTTTCAATTGGATCCAGGTTAAAGTCTACGTTAAAAATAAATTTTAAATTATTGGCAGTAAAATAACGAGTTCATGGTTGCGAATATTTTTACGCGACTAAAGCTGAATAAGAAAATAATTGTATAAAAAAAATAAGAAAATTAAAAAAGTTTTATTTTGAAATAAACTGTAATAGACGAAGTTCCAGCCAATGACAAACTCACGTCATAGTATCAAGGCTTATTTTTTTCAGTTGAAGTAAGATACTACGGACCTTGGGTAGCAGTAGCTTTGAATGAAAACAGACTTCAAATTGTGGAAAATTGCTATTTCATTTATAGTATGAAGTGTTATAGTATAATGTGTTTATTTTTATATTTACTAAGGAAGACTTGTATTCCATTTCATACACTTTATGTTAAATTATGTGAAATTTAAGTAGGTTGTTAAATAATATTACTTTGCTCTTCATTTAAACACTCATATTTTTCGGTATACATATTGAATAAAAAAAACATGTACGAGAGATTACAATTCGAATTTTAGAATATAACTTAGCGAAGTCCTTATTTCATCTTCATTGACATCATAATACATAAATCATTGTAAGATTTTTAATTAAATTTAAAAATCGACGAAACAAGTGTATGCAATTTTCTGAAAACTTTTTTGTTTCCATATACTTTTTCTTTTTTTATGTTAATAATATAATCAATAAACTCAGATCAATTTTAAAAATAAGCTTGACATTATAATGTATAATATACAGACATAGACTACAAATTGCGCCAATAGTAAAAATGTGGTGCATTTGAAACGACTTTAAACAAAACGTCATCATATTTCTATCATAATTATAAATTATATTTCACATTGTATACGGAAAATTTGAACGGAGACGTTAAATGTCTTGAAATGGTAGAATGATACAGAATATCTCAATGAAAATATAACGCTGAATTTCATTCCTACGAAACAGAATACAAAGAATTCCTGATTTACTTACATATTTTGCAGAACTTATACTCAATCATATAGTAAGTAAAAAATATTTATCTAATTAATGACAGATGATGGAGATTAAATTGATGACAGATATTATGGATGATATAACGTTGATCTATTTTGTGTGAACTTAATCATCCTATGATGTTTGTTGAGGTGGCGTTTGTGAGTGCAGAATGCTGCGATTGTGTACCTATTCAACGTGGAACGGAAACTATCACCTGTTACATAATTGTTTTTTTGTCACTAAAAATTGTAAACTGCTAGCCCTTAGAACAGAATATCCTAGTGATAAAAAATAAATAAATACATATATTATTTTAATGATTGTTTAAAAACACTACTGTTAGTACTGTTGTAGTCACAATAATACATATCTTTTGTTAGATAAAAACATCATCTGTTGAAAAAGGGATTAACACATGAAGCTTCTATCTAGGTATAGTTTTCGGCAAAAAACTTGGCGATTTTCGTCGAGATGTAGTATGGTTTGCACACGATCAAACCAAGCAAAAACCCAAACACGCGCTCTGCGCAACTCAACTGAATATTCAAGTTATTTGCCGATAAATATACTGTTGGTACAGTAATGCAATTCTGACACGTATAGATGTCATCACTAGATAGCGCAAGAATATTTAATTTTTGATTTACTTACAATCTTACAATATTTCCGCTCTGTCTCCAACTAAATTATTGAAATTATAAATCCTTTTTTGGAATTAAATCCAATGATAATTAGTGTGGTAAAATGTTAAATATTTAAAAAGTGTTATTTAACTACCGTTTTGAGCAATGTGATCCGATTTTTCACGAAAAAAATTATCTAAAAACTGCTCGTACGTACTGCATATTTTAACGGGTCGAAGCAAAAGGTTCACCCAGATAAACACAGGCTATTTGCAGTTGTGTAATTCCATTAAACACCTCGGTTCCTCAATTATGTATCAGAATATCCGTATTGGGTCCGATACTATAAAGCGTAGCTAATTACTCCGGCGTTAATCGTTTATTTAAGTACCTCCCTAATTGACTAATTTTGTTGTTTCGTTATTATATTAGGGGTTAAACCAGAAGGGGTTCAGTACTTACAAGTAAGTACCTACACAAAAGTACTTACATTGTGAACGGTTTTAATTTTCGTACAAGGATTATTTCGAAAAATATATTAATGTCAAACATAATAAATATAAATTGATGGTATCTACATTTAACATGAACGGTTTTGGGTTAATAATGTTTAATTATTTTTAAATACGTGGCCATTAGGTAGGTACATTTTTATTTAGTAATTGATTATTTTTAGTATAATTACGTCATGAGACAGGTACCTACCGTAACTATTCAATGCGAAAAAATATCAAGTATTACTTTTAACGAAATTATTACTTTTAAAGTAATCCATTGAAGACTAAAATTTCACGGAAATGTATAAAATGTTTCGAAATAAATAAATAATACGGAAATACATCCGTACGGATATACGGATATATCCATATTCTCAAATATTATCTTATTTTAAAAATAATTATTTTTATTTAAAAAAACACTTAATTAGTAATTGTATGAACTCTGATTCAAATTTCAGCCTACTTCTATTACTCAAAAAGCTACTGTTAGGTTTCGTAAAAGTTTAATCCATTGAAGTGGGAATTTTGAAAGAATATCATAAAATATACAAATTAGAATACGGAAAAAGTGTAGATATATTATTTTTTTTAGGAAAAAACTTGCACGTACTATTGTTTGACATTAACCCTGCCCACCACATAACTTAAAACAGCATAATAGTTATTAAAGTTTTATTTATAACACATTTATATACATGGTGTTTTGTTTTAGATCAAATTATATGAAAGCTAACGCAGAGCAAAACAAAATAAGAATATTGTTTTAAGATTTGAATGAATACCTATTTCATAATATTAAATAATAAAACAATGTAACCACAGTTCTATTTTCTTAAGTAACTGCTCTAATATAAATCAAATAGTTAAGTCGTAAATGTATGGTAATTACATTATATCATATCCGATGATATTACAATTTGGAACGAACAGAAAACTGCAAACTGCAATCCATTAAAATAATGAAACAACTAAATAATTAGGTATTTAAGCAAAAATGTCTGCAGTTATCAACTTAAGTATGGTCCTATTATTTTTACAGTATTTTTTTTTATAAAACAAATCATTTCTCTTGCAACATTATCGACATTGAAATCGTCTAATTGTGTTTTAATAAGTCTCGTAAATCTAATGAGATGCGTCGTTAGTAAATTAAAATTATTATTTTTTCAATTTGTAAATTATACACTGATAATTAATTCAAAAACATATAATGATGCACAGTTTTACGAATTTATTTACGATACTAAATTAACATTGATATTTTTACTTCGTGGTTATTATTTTTTTTTAATTTTATAAACATTGATTTTTTTTTTTCGACATAAACGTAGAATTGTATCTCATTTTCATTGAGATACGTTCAAATGTTTACTTTATTTCATTCGTTTAAAATAGAATTATCAAAATTCATTAACATATGAAAAAAATAACATATTGTACAGCTTTGAAAACCTTCTGAGAATAAATAATAAATATTCTTCACGAGCCATCAATGATAATAATACACGCTGATGTTCTACTATTGATTCATTAATAATTGTATTCCTATTTTTCAATCAAAATGATATTTTCAAAAACGTTCATCGTTGATGAGCATTGAGAGTCAAATAGTTTACAGGAAGGTACCTATATATACTGCAAAATAAATCTTACCAAGTATTGTAGGTAGTTATTATTCTAAATTATTAAACATTCGTTAATTGACTGACGATTTATACATGGTAAATTGATAAAGACAACTCCCGTAACTTAAAAATTTAATGTCATATAACCCTAATTTCAAGTTAATTATTGAAAATGTTAAGTATTTATTTTTTATTATACATTTTAAAATCAATCCTTTATACATGTCGCACGAATGTTGAATTCTCACGATAATCGAAACAAATCGCGTCAGTTTTTTTATAGTTTTGATTAATAAATAGCATATCAAGTTGGTGTTAAATACAGCGAAAGGAAATTGATAATTTACAATAAAAGTTGTTCACTTTTTCATTCTTTGTGTCATAACAGAATATGTACATTGGTTGGATTAAGTGAGTTTTACTTCGCAATTCACTTTGCATGACATACAATACACATATAAAACAGAGTCACATTAGCAAATTAAATGCGATAAACCCAGAAATAGGATGTGGCTCTCTCTATTACATACATGTTCATATATAATTAAAAGCAATTTGTATATTTTAGGGAAAGATTTGCATGTTTTTATTATTTTTACCTTATCATTATCGTTACAACGTAAAAGCGGATTACTTGGTCGTTATTATTAATAAGCGATTTGTAGCATTTGAATGCAAGGCACTAAGTATTGTGAAATTGGTGAGATAGGAAATTGGAATTATTCTAAATGAAATCTGACTGCAAAATTGTCTACTAAAATTAAACCGCTCGGTATATTTCAGCCCATTTTTGAAAATATTGTATCGAATTTAGTGTTTCATTCCGATCCGTCGTTGAATTCACAGCATATTATCGTCGATACTTTCGAAAAATGCATATTGAACTTTTCGCCGTCCGCTTTTGGAGTTATTTATATTCTGTCCGAATGTATATTTTTCACCCGGTCATTCTGAGATATCGCGGCACCGCTAAGAAGTTCAAAGGTGAAAACACGCAATTCTGCCATTCAGAAGAGCTTAGCACCGATGGCTGACCGACAAAGGAACGGACAATGTTTCACATTCACTTCATATTCCGATAATAATTACTATCGGCATGAAACAACACAACACATTCACAAACATAACACAACACTATCTCCTCCTCCTATGAACAAAGCACTATGTCACGAAAAATCACTGGATTGTCATTGATTTATCGTGTTGCAACATTTGAAACCGTCACACAAACACTATTACGAGCGAACGGCCACTCCACAAAAAAAAAATTAAATACATTTTATTTGTATTTTCCGCGATATTTTTCACGTGAAAATTTGTTTATTTTATTTTTTTTATTTTTTATTTTGATGATTTTGTGTTTCCCGCGCGCGTCCGTTCGTAAGTACCGCCGAGGCGGGCGCCTAGCTCGGGTGTCGGCGGATGGCGTCCAACCCCCAAGAAGTTACCGAAGCGGCGGCCCATAGCAAACTGGTAATAATTTATAAGGGGGTTTGGTTGAAAGCGTGACTGCCTCAATGTAAAACAGAGCATGTGCAATTTTGTTGGGCACTTTCTAAACGTCCATCCGACCCGTAGGACCGGGGGTCAGTCATTACCGATTGAAACAAATGGCGCACGTAAATGAAAATAACCGAACGCCGATGAAAGTAATTTGGACATAGAACAACACCAGAATGAAATGAAAAAATATGTAGCTAATAATTATGTATATATCAATATTTTGGCCTTTATGATAGATACACACGGCCTCCCCCTACACAAGCTTTGTCAGCTTTAAAAGGGAGGCGATGTTGTATAAGATAACGTTCTGTATATATTATATTGTTTTAATAAATGTATTTTCTTGTATTGTAATAAATAAAAAATATGGGCTCATGAACAATACACAATTTTAAGATAACATCTACATATTTCGAATTGGAAACTCAAATATACGTACATTCAACTATTAAAGTGGGTTTCGTATTCAAATAAATATCAAACACAAATGGATAATGTCGAATATATGACAATTGCAAAACAATTAAATAAAAAAAATTAAAGACATCCTTTTCAAATCTTTCTACACATAAAAGAAATTCATAAATATACTCCTGGTTTAATGCAAATAACATAGCATTAATGTTCACATTGTACGAAATGCAAAATTGTTAAATTTTATCAAAATATCATCATTGGGAATAGACATTGCCCCCAAGTCAAATTGAAAACGCTGTTCGTTTTCGCCAAGCGCTAATTTTTTTTGTATGGGATTTGACGTTTGTTGTAGAAATTTTTTCTACAATAACAAACAACAAACGTCAAATCCCATACAAAAAAAATTAGCGCTTGGCGAAAACGAACAGCGTTTTCAATTTGACTTGGGGGCTAATTCTGAAAGTTTCAGTGCTCCAACTAGTCGGTTAGTTAGTTATAAATCGAATTTAAAATTCCGGTTTCAGACAGACATGTGAAATTAATCAAAAGGATATTATTGCTATCGACTGCGGTTATACTATTTGGTAGGACCGCTCGCTGTCGGTCTGCTGTTTTGTATTTACCTACCTATTGATTTATGTGTATGTCTTTATATCTATAAGTTATTTATTTTATAGTTTATTTACTTATATATCTTCCACTTTGCTATATTTTCATTTTACATCGTTATCTAATGTTATCAACAAAATAATTTTGTCTATATTTTAATTGGTATACCCACAGACGACAGGCTGTGCCTTGTGGGATTTTTGTGTTGCACGGTTTCTTTGTTTTGATATTATGTTTATGTATATTGTATTTTAACCGTGTACCAAATCTTAAATAAATAAATAAAATAAATGTAATAAAAAGAGAAATATGAAATTTAATATTTCAAATATTATTTGAATATTTTTTTTTGTATATTATAATATACTATGAGTATAATTCTTCTTTTTTAATTTCAATATTTCAATTATGTAGCTAGAAGTGGACTTGTTATTAAAATTGTGATAAAATTGTCCTTACTTAAAACAGGAATTACTCCTAGTTAGATAGACAAAGATTTATTGGAGGAACTAAAAAACATGGTACTTCCCAACAACTATTTTATTTTATTTATTTTATATTATTTTTATTTTATTTTATACACAATAAATCATAAATTGCATGTTCAAAAAACCTTAGTTCCTGTATGTATCTTTTTATGGAAAATAAATGAAAATTATTATTATTATTATTATTATATGTATGCGTGAGTTTATAATGTTCCTAATTATTTTGTGAGTTCAGATAGTTGACATTGTGTACATATTCAGAGTAGAACGGGAACAATCACCTGGTTCATAATTGCATATAATTGTCAATTAAAATTGTAAACTGCTAACCCTAGAACAGGATTTCCTAGTTGGGCAGCAGTAATCTACTTATTGTTGTCATTATAAATATGTTGAGATAAAAGGTAAATAATAATAATAATAATTTTAACAAGCCTTTTTCTTATTATTTAAATTATTTTATTTATTTGTGTGTTGGCTGTTTATTTTTTTTATAATTATGGACATTTTTAATTTTTTTTATTTATTAATATTGTTTATAATACATATATTAAAATAAACACTCTAAAATTGATACAGTAAGATACACAATAAAAAAAACATTTCTATTTACCAGATTACTAGCACTCGTGTTTGAAGTAGACATTTATATTCAATATTATATAATATACAGAGTTATTTCGCTACTTCCACCACCCCCGCTCTGCATATGGGGACTGTAATCGGCCCCTTCATAGGATACTAAGTGAACGACAAGAAAAAAATGCATAGCACGGAAAATAGCTCATGGAGCCCTCTAGATTACCAATCTCGGCACTATAGTGCAAAATAGCTCATGGAGCCCTCTAGATTACCAATCTCGGCACTATAGTGCAAAATAGCTCATGGAGCCCTCTAGATTACCAATCTCGGCACTATAGTGCAAAATAGCTCATGGAGCCCTCTAGATTACCAATCTCGGCACTATAGTGCAAAAGAACAATCGACGAATGTGATTGGTGGATTCACATTCGTGCACAGAGTTGTTGCTATACAAAATGAAGTTAATGTAATTTACAAATCAGTCAAATTTTACACAAGTCTATTTTATTTTTTTTAATTATTATATTCAGTTGCCAGTATCAAATCTGTTTCATGTTGGTTGAACCACACCACCCCATTGCACGTGTAGTTGTAGTAGTAGTAGTAGTGTTGAGCAAAACTTGTATGTGTTAACAATAAAGTTTTAATAAACTATTTTTTGTAGGATACGATATATTTCCCTTACATTTTACTGTGGATATTAGCATATCATTATTTTGTATGTATATACATGTATATGTATACCTATACCTATTGGGTATTGAACATGCAAAGTAGATTATATTTATAAAATGAAAAAACAATTCAAAATATACTTTAATTAAGTTCAGTCACAATATGACACATTGTTGATATAATCTTTAAAAATACGTAACATGAAAAAAATGCATTTTCTCAAAACAATAATTTATTGAAGTGAATCAATTAGGTATGAAACTATCGCAGGGTTGCTAAAATTTTGTTCATTCATTCATACCGTCACGGCATATCCCCCCAATGTGGGGTGCCCAGCGACAGGTGGTAACCCAACAAGGCACTACATTCTGAATGGGTGGTGTACCTCAGTGCTGAACTATGTGAGATGGTTTTGTTGTCTCTTGTATTTTCTATCACCTGACTCTTACGAGACACTCGTAAACAATAATAGAAAAAAGTGGAAACACTATTCTAAGCTGGTGCCTCACAGCTTTAATGTTTTATATATTTTTTTGTAATTTATGCAAGTTGAATCTAATCTAATCTTTCTTCAAATATTTTTCAATGAAATTTTCCGCTTATACACTTGAACATGACTATCAGATTTTATATACTTTTACTTCATTTTAAGAGTTCAGGGTTAGCCACATCCAATTCGTTTTGGTTTAAATTTGTGTTTCAAATTAATCCATAGCTTATAAACAGATTTAGTTTAGTTTTTTTTTAAATACATAAAAATTAATCATTTTTTTACCTGCGAGCACCTGCCTCACTAGGATTCCATCCCGTGATGTAGAAGGCACTTTACAAAAAATAATATTAATGCTAACAAAATAATAGCCTAATAATACAAAGTTAATACTACAATAATATAAAAACGGGTAGGTTGTGGCCAACACTAAACTCCTCACTAACAAGTCATTCTATAAATTATTCAAATTAAGTATGGAAATTATTCAGTATTTTCACGAAATGAGTTGTGCACATACTTTGTGAAGAAACTTTCAGAATACAATCTCAACATGCTACTAGTTTATAATCTGCAATAAAAAAATAGCCTTAAAAATTGCGAAATCATAACTCCCCACTATATCCCCTTAGGTTAGTGAGGAGTAATAATAATACAATAAGTATATAACTATACACTATATAAAACCACAGAAATAACAATAAAAGTGATAAGGTCGAACAAAACCAAACAACAAACATGATCTACAGTATATAGCCAGTCTAGGTACATGTACCTATTATATGACGAGTAGAAGAGAGTACAGTAGAAGAGTAGGTACCCTAGAAGAATAAAAGAGGTAGAAGACCCCTTGTGGGCTATCTTGATTCGTTAAATTTATTTTTTACCACCATTTTAAAATAAAAAAATCCGAATAAGAGTTTCTTCTCGATTTTGAAAGTCCCAAAGCCCTGTCTTTTCATAAAGTGTCATATTTATGAGTTTTATTCTTCACTTCTATAGGTACCCGAAAGTCACGTAATCGCAATTTTTAAGTATGTTTTTTTACTCCGAATTCTCGGAAGGTTCACCGAGAATTTTTACCATTATGTTAAATGCATATGGCTTATTCCGGAATTCCGTAAGCTCTGACCTCCTTCTTTACATTTCATAAAGATTGTATTACTAGTTGCATGTAACACATGAGATCCAACTGTCGATAGCTATAGTATGTATGTATAGTTGAAGAATAAGAATCAAACTATAAACCCATAAATCCAAATTATTGAAAATTTTAACACATGTTGGTATGTAGGTATGTCAATATAGGACAGTATGGAGGTCAGTCCTGTTTTCCTACCCGGAATATGAATACAGCATGATGGTTCTGTATGTATGTTTGGAGATTAAGTACCTATCAAACAATTAAGTCTTCTTACATATTGTGTATAGGCGACTGCCATACAAATTATATGAAGCAATGTCGTCACTAAATTCAATTTTTATAAAAATTGTTAAAAAAAGTTTGAGATGTGCTAATACAATGTTTATAGAAAATTAAATTATCTAGCTGTGGTGTTTCGGCTGTTTAGATATTTTTAAAAAATTTGGAAATATAGGCAGTTAAACTCATAAATTTATCATAAAAAAATATTTTTCTTAATAAAAAATGTTTGAGAAACCCTGGAATTTTTTGAATAAACTAATTTGAGATTTGTATTTGTCTATATTTGTACCAATTTTCAGCGTTTTAGCTTTTATGGTTTCTGAGATATATGGAAAAATAAAGTAAAAATTCAAAAATTGATAACCCCTGACTGAAACAAAAATTCAAAATTCTGAGTATAAAAATTTTGTAGGCCTATAACTGTTTATATATTCTGAAATTTTGGGCTCTGTAAATTGAGCGGATCAAAAGTTATAAGGGGGGGGACACACACACACACAGACAAACACACACACACACACACACACACACACACACACACACACACACACACACATACACACACACAGACACACACACGAAATGTTCTACTCCGAATTCTGAGTAAATCCGTGTATGGAACATATATGCTGCGAAGCCTCTAAGTTGGTGTTTTTTGACTTCAAAGTTGGAAAAGCCGTGAAAAAAGTAGACCTCTGCATACAATTCTCGCGTATCCTGGCTTGAAACATTGTCGATATGTTAAGAGAACAAAGTTCTCCTGAACAAATCGACAGTTGGATAATGGAAACGAAGATACCTAAATCGATTGTTTTGGCTTCGTCTTCTTGTTGTAGGTAATAGGTTGATGATTTTCTTAAGAGTACCCCTTCATCAAGCCCTCGAGTGAAAATTAGTCGACAATAGGCATGATGACTAATTTTGAAAAACTATCTCACGATGTTTTTACGCATTCACTGTTTTCAAATATATATACATTTCTACATAAAATAAAGGTTTAGTAGCAAAAATCGCCATTTTAAAATCAAATTTGACATTTACGCCAAAAAAAGCTTGTAGTATCATGGCGGCTGCCGACCCTGATGGTGACGTCATGGTATCGTAAACTGCATATCACTACTATATGTAATATATGTGTTCTAAGACGATTTGTGTATTTATAATCAATTCAAAAGTGCATAAGTGTTGTGCGGTCCCTAAATGTACAAACACGACGAAAAAAACACCTACTGAGGTATTTGTTTTCGTCCCACGCGAAAAAAAAGAGAAATAAGTGATTAAATTTCGCACGGCGAGACACAAGTGAATTTTATTAAGTACGCGTTTACAATGAAGTACAGTATTTGTTCCCCCACTTTTAGCTCTCAATAATATAATATTTACCATTATTTAGGCAATAAGCATATAAAGAACTTCATTAATGTCCAAACGTCAAAATAGGCCATCATAAGTTTCCCGCGTATGTTTTTAGCTTATGAACACATAATGTAGAGAGAAGAAGGAGCATATTTTATCGATTTTCGAGATGTAAGTTGTATTTAAATTACAGATAAATAAAGTACTTATATGTACTTATTATTAAGTTTTTACGTTTCGAAATTCTGATGAACAAAAGTCTTTGTTCGACGCAAAGAAATATCCGACCATCAAAAGTTCCATTCTAGTTAAGAGTAGTTAAGACAGGCAGAAAAATAACTACTATGGCTGCTATTGCTAAAAATAACGATAGCAGATAAATATAGCTTGTTATGAACACAATACAAATAACGAGCGCTATGTAATAATTCGTATGCTGCTAAAATTGTAACGATGTTTTAAAACGCATGCTTCGCGTAATCGCCGTCGTTTCGCAAATCGCTTCATTGCATGAAAAAAATATAGCTTGCTAGTTTAGTTTGGCAGTGACCAGCATCATAACATGTCGAACGTTCGTCAGCTCACCATCGCGTGACAAAATTGTAGAATACTAACACTAAATTAGTTTACCATACGTTGCGAGCGTTCATTATTTATTTATTTATTCAATAAAAACTAAGTTACATACAAAATACAATTAACATAGGCCCGATATTACAGTCGGCCCTCAACTCATTGAGTTTGCCAAACTCAAGATTAATGTTAAGGGGAGATTGAATCCATTTCCGTATTACAGTGCAATATGACATGTCAGTTACTAAATCTTCAATTATAGACATATTTCACTTATCTGTCAAATTTAAATAACCTCAAATAATACGAAATACAAAACGGGACGCTACGACTTTAAATACCATTGTTTTATTATCCAACATGGTAAGTTTAATTTTTTTCACCAAAATTATGCTTTTAAATGCCCGTGTTCGTTTCAATACGGCTGTCAGTTTGTTTTGTTGTGTGGCGCCACCTTCGATACAACACTGAAACTACACACGTCGCCTAACGCCTCTAGTGATAGAAACTGAAACTACACGAGTTGCCTAGCAAATGTTAAATATTTGTCGTTTTAGTGACGTATTTGAGGGAAGATTAGGTCTAAACGGACACTGTAATACGCTATATTTTTGTAAAACTTGAGTTTAGCTCTTAAACTGACACTGTAATACCGGCCCATAGTGTCCCCCGATATGTAGGCGAGTATCTAGGTAAATTGAAACTATTTGCTTTGATGAATACTTGTTCCATTTATATTTAATTTGTTTTAGTTTTAAGTATCTAATTAAAATATTAATATATCGATAACACCAAAATAAACATAGTCCAGACCGACAATTAATGCGTATATTGTATTGAAGACTATCAGAAGAATTGACGCGACCATACTATGACGACCATACTATTTTTATATTTATAATATTATTATTATTCACTCCTATAAATTAAAAAAAAAACATTTTTTAAATCTTTATAACCTATTTTATTTTTTAAAATCATAATTTCAATGATTTTTTCTTACTGTCATCACGCCTATTGTGTATTTACATTAAAATTATTTTTTTTAAAACAACGTGGAACATTTAAACTTTGACAGATGAAGTATATGGTAAAAATGTCTATGGAAACCCAATCATCTCCAAATTAATGCACTTTACACATACAAAATATTGTCGATTTAGTTTAGGCGTACGAAGAACTCAAATCTTAACAGTATCTGTTGGCGCAGATGACAGATACTTCGCATCTGTACCTATCCTCACCTTCCTGACATACCAAAACCCTTTCATACCTACATCCGTACCTTGAACTTGGCAACAATAATATCGCCCTTGTACGCGCGCGAGCAGGCCACCTTTATCAGTTACTCAATATTGCAAAACTGCATACCAATTCGGCGCCGCGCCGTGCGCATATCCATTTTTAAATACGTTCGCGGAATTCGCACGTTCATATTGCAGACAAGTGTTGTGAACCATATTTGAACCAGTATCGATAAAAAGGAAGAAGAACTACGCGGAAGAACGAAGAAAGAAGACAGCTGTTACAGTGAGTCCACTCACTTTTCCGTATTATCCAATCTTTTTCTTTTGCCGATATCGCACAGTATCTCTATGGCAATTTGCTTTTTTCCATTTATATGACTAATCAAAAATCATAACATGCTTCGCTGATATAGTTTGGCATATCTTTGGAGATGGTGCGAAAATCTACAAGGCCAGGTACTTCTTGTGAAGACAGGTTAAAGTAGTCGTATACTTTATATAAAGAGCGGACATGATACTAGAAGAGGAATTTTCCCACCAGCCAAGACCACAGAATTAGAGCATATAATTCGTTTTTATATTTTTCCTCATACAATTTTATAGCGTGGAACGATAGACTTGGATGAATGGGTATATTAAAGGAAAATCCCTTCTTGATGCTTTTCAGGGCGCGAATAAACGGGTGTATGTGAAAATACTTAGATGAATGAAGATAACCTAGAGAACGAGCGAAAATATATCCCTACGAAATAAAAATATTTCGTTGCAACTCTGCGAATAGCATTAAAAATGTCAATGGAAATATATTTTTTATTAGAAAATAATTATTCCATACATTCATGTAAGTGAGTACTACCTCAATCGATACTCATGATCTAAAAACCAAAATATGTAAAAATATAGATATATGGCTATAAAGAGTAAGATGAAAATTCACAAAGCATAGCTCAGACTTATAACAACAATTATGACATTTAAATAAAGGGCAGAGACGGTGAGGACCAGACAAGTTTTGAGAAACTCTGAAACGAAGACCCTAAGGATGATAGCCGTCAAATCTCTAAATAATGCGTGAGGAGCATTCGAGTAAAAGACATAATTTGTAAGTCAGAGGACGTAGTAAGATGGAGTAGACAGCGAAGGAGAGATTAATACCTTATGTCTCCCCAAAAGATCTAAGGATAGCTGGGATAACACCCCATAAAAGAAACAATCCTTGAATAATACTAAGAAAAAGAATGTAAAACAAATCTAATGAGTTTTTTCACATATTTCAGATCGATTTTAGACTTAAGCATACCGAAGATCTACCCCAAACTTTTATACATATGCCTCAACATAGCTGTCATGTCAAAAGAATTTAATTTTCAACTCATTTGACACTAGTTTTCTTTGATATCACATGCGTTTTATTTGAAATTTAAGTATCAGATTTAGTTTAAAGCTAAACGTCAATTTAAATGCTCTTATTTTTGTTGTTTGCTGGGAATCTAATATTTAAATATGGTTATTTTCAAGGAAACCTAATATTTTAACCAAGCTATTTTCAATTGGAATCTAATATTTAAACAGTAATTCTCAACAAGGCCAAGACTCATGATGGTCTGTAGCGCCATTGGTGATGATGACGACATTTTATAGAAAATCGACATCTAAATTTTCTGAATAACATTAGGACAAAGTAACGGATCTGCTTCGAAATTTATCATAATTATTAAAATACTCGAACATACCAAATGGAACACCAGTTCTCGTCCGATCATTAATATACTCTGTGTCTTTGGCTGAAGCTTGATATACTTCTTATTTAATTGAATTTAGATTAAAAAATTGAATATAATAATTTATAACAAATCAAATTACCCGCTAGAAAGATGGGCAATCTCTGCAATTGGCCTATTGGCAATAAATAAAGCAATGCCCTTCAGGCGAGAGTCGTAAACCCGGAATAGTACCGTGAAGACCTGGTATACACATGAAATGCTCAACTTCATGAAAAATTTAAGAAAATACATCCCTATACAGTGAGTGTAGTAAATATATTAGTTAGACTTTCGAACTCACCTTACTACTTGGAAGTTTGATAAAGTTATCTTTTCTTTCCTTCTCGACATCTTTTTGTTAAGAGAGATTCATAAGTATAGGACCAATCTCTAGTTTATTAAAATATATTAAAGTTTAACAAAATAAGTATTTTGTTCCTGCCTATCCTTAATATTCCATTAGGCATGTTACTTCAAAAATATCCAGCACAAGTTTTTAAGGAATCAAGAGGGGAGGGAGTCCTCGTGTAATTTTTTCACAGAAAAGTGAAATAATTTTTCTGAAAAATAGCTGAACCAGCAACCACGATTTTTATTTGTATAAACCATCCGATTAGAGGTTTATATTCCTGAAGTAGTTGGTGAATTTCAATCCTACCCATGGAAATATTGAAAAGAGACAGACGTCACAATTAAACTCTTTTAGAAAATTAATAAGAGCATCGATGTCTTGTCAGAAAATGAGAGCTGGGAAGAAAAACCAATTCCAGTAACATAAAAAGGCAAAATACTGTGCAAAATACAGAATAGAAAGGGACCAGGACAGACATCTATTGTTCTCGCTACACAGTAGTGAAACTATGGAACATGGACTGTTTTGGACTTCAAATATTTTATACTAAAGGTATAATTTAACAGAATTTCGCAGTCTCCTATCCCACTCCATACTGTGGGCGACTCCAGAAGCTGTGAAGTGGCT
Organism: Molanna angustata; assembly: GCA_963576475.1. Classification (NCBI taxonomy): domain Eukaryota; kingdom Metazoa; phylum Arthropoda; class Insecta; order Trichoptera; family Molannidae; genus Molanna; species Molanna angustata. The sequence goes on from OY754965.1 coordinate 11,016,972, forward strand.
GGCCGAACGGGAGCCAAGAGTGTAGAAGGGAAATGCTCAATGACGCAGCTAAAGGCACAGGAAAAGCCGTAGTCACACAAAAAATAAAGTAAGTAAGTAAGTAACAGAATTTCGCAGTCTTCTACCCCACTCCATAGGTAACGTTTAAGATATTGTAGCTCTTTTCATCCCCAGAGCGGCTGCTCATCGGACAAAACAAGGAACTTACATCAAGGATAATATTTCATACCACTGCCACTCAAGAGTCCAACCACAAACGTGGAAGCCCGTCAGTCATGGCGAGGGTCTCCCGTCCAAACAGTACTCGGTAGCAAACAACTCGACATGGAATCTTCACCACGCATTGCCAGTACTTTAAGGTGACGGGATAGGCTCCAAGGTACTTTTTGGAAGCTCATTTCGCCTTACTCTTAAAAGTTACGTCTTCAACAAAAATATATATTATTTTCTCATTATTTGTCTATACATTGGCCCGATACACTTTTTTTATTTTGTGTACTTTGTTCATAGTATTTTTTTTAATAATACCTGTTTTCTCAGATTTTTTATCCATAACTCAAAACTTATAAGGCTTAGAAACATGAATGTTTCTTTAAATGATAGATAATTTATAAATCTAAACATTGGCTGGATACGTTTTCACACAATCTTTTCAGTTTTTTGTAAAATCAAATAAACCATACTATTTTATATAACGCTCGATTCAAATTCACTAACTTGGGCGCATACGATTGTAATCTTTAAGGACGTACATTCTCATACAATAGTTTCAAATTATGCATTTGACTCACCTACATTGCCTTACCCTGCCCCTTAAGTTAAACTAAAGGTATTTGTAACGATCGGTACCTATAGTGGGACATAATTAAATCTGCTGTTTTTGGTTACATGATGATGTTTATTACATATGACTAATCCCCGAAAACGTTAGATGAGAAGTGATTCAGGTCGTGCTTGATGGGGGTATATATGTACATGCATATAATAGGCTACCTCGGATCCTCCGCAAAACTGTTAACTTATCTTGTTAATTTACCATTCATGGAAATTGATAGCATCAGTATTTTTATTTTGTTTTTAAAACATTCGTCATTCTTGGCTCCAAAGGAAAAACATTGATTTGTTAATAATATAGATTTATGAGACTATTTCGATTTAATTTCCCAAATGCCGTAACTATCGACCTCCGCGGATTTTTCACCAATGACCTTCCACGTCATTTTTTCAAAATAGTTTGTTATATCCATGTTAATTTGTTTTCGCATACGGAACATGGTTTCATTATTACTTGTCAAAAAATCACTTTACGCAAATGCGTTATGGGGGGAAATTGTTAGGGAACTGAATTTGATAAAGTTGGCCAAGCCTTCGTGTTGCGAAATGTATGTATTGTTCTCGTCTTTATACCGTCGTATGCCCGTCCGTTATGTCAAAAATAACTTAGGTACACTTTTAAAACCGCAAGGGATCATCACAGTTCCTCAACTGTGGACCCCAAAACACTATCGAAGATTTTCGCAAAATCACTGTTGGCATTTGTGGGACAATTAAATACATTTGTTGATAGTTCACTTATTTTAATTGAACGTTTGAGCTATGTATGTGAAAAACCACAGGGTTTCTTTACACAATGCAGTAAGGCTGCAAATTTTGACGTGGTGCTTAAAATCTAAATTTTTAGTTATAAAACCCAATTTTAGGTAAAGACGAGCTGCGGAGATAATTTACGCCTATTTTAATAACTTAAGAAACAAAGCTGTTTTCAGTCCTTTACTGAAAGTGCTTATGCATTGAGTATGTACATATTGTACATATCTGCTAAGTACCATAATATTAGTAATCTCGAAGACAGACGAACAATAAGACATGATGTACCTTTACAAAATTATTCATAGCCGTGTAGACTCACCTACTTACTTTCTTTATTAAACTTTTACTGCCCATCCCGCAATTTCATATCTCAGTTTTTGTTCTATGTCGACCGATGTTATATAAACTACTCACAAAGCAATTAAATTAGATGAAGTTGCTCCAACTTTAAACAATACATACTTAAAAATTTCGATATAATACATAAATCACAAGCAGATTTCAAAACATACATATCACAACAATTCGATAAATAGTATATATGTAAGTTATCTATCTCGCATACACTCATACAATATAACACATATGTACATTATACGACAAAACACAAATACACTTAAAAAATATATGTTTGTCATTTTTATGTGAAATTTTTTGTATTTGTAACTGTGAAAACATATAATTGGAAGACAAATAACTAATCATTAGTGTCCGACCGAAGCTTCGGCTTCGGCTTTGGCTTCGGCCACCTTCGGCCAACAAAAAAAACTTCGGCTTCGTTCAAAAATAACCCGAATTTTCTGCCGAAGCCGAAGCTTTTTGTCAGCCGCTAAAAACAGTTAAAACTTGTAAAAACATGCGCGAACATGGGCGAACATGGGCGAACATGGGCGAACATGCGCGAACATGGGCGAACATGCTTGTTATATTTATCATCTCATAGATCCAGACTGAAAACACAAATAAAAACTGTGTCTCCACTGGGAATCTAACACAGGACCCCTGGCTCAGTAGTCAGATATCATACCAACTGAGTCACGAAAGCAGATTATTTATTATTTTAATCGATTTTTTTAGTAAAATCAAACCTTCGACTTCGGCTTCGGCCGAAGGTTACGGCTAAGGCCGAACAATCGGCTTCTGAAAATCTGACCTTCGGTCGGCACTACTAATCATACTTTTTTATATTATCATATTATATATTTTTACTCTCCACACTATGGAATAGGGGAGAGTCATGATTTCGCAAAATTTAAGCGTATTTTTTTTACATCAATTTCTCAATGGGTATCATGTAGAGAATGCACACTATGAGTTTCGTCGTGATGTGTTTGTGTGTATGGCGTATACGCTGTACGCCGTACGCCGTACGCCGTACGCTGTACGCCGTACGCCGTACGCCGTAGCATTTATCTTTTTTGTGTCCTCTCTACAGCCCAAACTATAAGTCTGATCGACTTCATATTAACATCATATGTGTAAAGTGCAAAGACCTAGAGCTGATTAGTTTTCCATAGACAACTTTTGATTTCTTCTCTATGAATTCATCATTTACGTTGTTTTTTTTTTGTGTCCTCTCTGCAGCCCAAACTATAAGTCCGATTGACTTCATATTGATATCACATGTGTTAAGTCCATAAACTTAGAGCTGATTAGTTTTCCATAGACAACGGTTCATTTTTTCCCAATGTTTCTTTATGATTTCATCTATTAAAACTGAAAAAATGCTCTCACGACCTGGAAATTAGAGATATTTTAATTTGGTTTCAACTATTTATACAACACCAAGAATCTTCATAAAATTGTATTCAAAGTTGGTCAATGTTAAAAGAAAAATATTCAACGGTTTCAAAAATTATATTTTATTTAATGGATATTTGTATGAAACTTATATGTAACAAGAGAATTTTTTTATATTTGGCAATGATCAGTTCATTGATTTCATATTGATAGAAGAATATTAATAGCTTGAACTTAGAACTGATTAGCTTTTCATAGATATCATATAATTTCTTCATATGATATCACGTGTAAACATTGTCAAAATGCTCTAACGCTCTTTGAAACAAAATTTATCTGCTTTTTTTAAAATATTTCATACAACATAAGCAGTCTTCACTATACTGCATTAATAGTTTGTCTATCTTAACATAAAAATATACTATCGGAAGAAAATTTATATTCCTGGTAGTAACATTTAGTATGAATAAAAATGTAATTAGATAAATTTCTATGTATGGAAACGTTTAGTAATTTGATTTCATGTTATAATGTAAAGAGCTTGAACATAGAACTGATTAGCTTTCCATAAATAACAAAAAAAATCTTCATATGATATCACCTGTCAAAATTTGGAAAATGCTCTCGCGTTCTTTAGAACAAAATTTATCTGCTTTTTTTAAAATATTTCATACAATATAAGCATTCTTCACTATACTGCATTAATAGTTTGTTTATCTTAACATAAAAATATACTATCGGAAGAAAATTTATATTCCTGATAGTAACATTTAGTATGAATAATAATGTAATTAGATAAATTTCTATGTATGGAAAAGTTCAGTAATTTGATTTCATGTTATAATGTAAAGAGCTTGAACATAGAACTGATTAGCTTTCCATAAATAACAAAAAAAATCTTCATATAATATCACGTGTCAAAATTTTGAAAATGCTCTCGCGTTCTTTAAAACAAAATTTATCTGCTTTTTTTAAAATATTTCATACAACATAAGCATTCTTCACTATACTGCATTAATATTTTGTTTATCTTAACATAAAAATATACTATCGGAAGAAAATTTATATTCCTGGTAGTAACATTTAGTATGAATAAAAATGTAATTAGATAAATTTCTATGTATGGAAAAGTTCAGTAATTTGATTTCATGTTATAATGTAAAGAGCTTGAACATAGAACTGATTAGCTTTCCATAAATAACAAAAAAAATCTTCATATGATATCACCTGTCAAAATTTGGAAAATGCTCTCGCGTTCTTTAGAACAAAATTTATCTGCTTTTTTTAAAATATTTCATACAACATAAGCATTCTACACCATACTGCATTAAAAGTTTGTCTATCTTATCATAAAAATATACTATCGGAAGAAAATTTATATTCCTGATAGTAACATTTAGTATGAATAATAATGTAATTAGATAAATTTCTATGTATGGAAAAGTTCAGTAATTTGATTTCATGTTATAATGTAAAGAGCTTGAACATAGAACTGATTAGTTTTCCATAAATAACAAAAAAAATCTTCATATAATATCACGTGTCAAAATTTTGAAAATGCTCTCGCGTTCTTTAAAACAAAATTTATCTGCTTTTTTTAAAATATTTCATACAACATAAGCATTCTTCACTATACTGCATTAATAGTTTGTTTATCTTAACATAAAAATATACTATCGGAAGAAAATTTATATTCCTGATAGTAACATTTAGTATGAATAAAAATGTAATTAGATAAATTTCTATGTATGGAAACGTGTAGTAATTTGATTTCATGATATAATGTAAAGAGCTTGAACATAGAACTGATTAGCTTTCCATAAATAACAAAAAAATTCTTCATATGATATCACCTGTCAAAATTTGAAAAATGCTCTCGCGTTCTTTAAAACAAAATTTATCTGCTTTTTTTAAAATATTTCATACAACATAAGCATTCTTCACTATACTGCATTAATAGTTTGTCTATCTTAACATAAAAATATACTATCGGAAGAAAATTTATATTCCTGGTAGTAACATTTAGTATGAATAAAAATGTAATTAGATAAATTTCTATGTATGGAAAAGTTCAGTAATTTGATTTCATGTTATAATGTAAAGAGCTTGAACATAGAACTGATTAGCTTTCCATAAATAACAAAAAATTTCTTCATATGATATCACCTGTCAAAATTTGGAAAATGCTTTCGCGTCCTTTAAAACAAAATTTATCTGCTTTTATTAAAATATTTCATACAACATAAGCATTCTACACCATACTGCAATAATAGTTTGTCTATCTTAACATAAAAATATACTGTCGATAGAAAATTTATTTTCCTGGTAGTAAAATTTAGTATGAATAAAAATGTATATAATAAGATAAATTTCTTATGTATGGAAAAGTTCAGTAATTTGATTTCATGTTATAATGTAAAGAGCTTGAACATCGAACTGATTAGCTTTTCATAAATAACAAAAATTTCTTCATATGATATTACGTGTCAAAATTGTCAAAATGCTCTAACGTCCTTTAAAACAAAATTTATCTGCTTTTATTAAAATATTTCATACAACATTAGAATTCTTCACCATACTGCATTAATAGTTTGTCTATCTTAACATGAAAATATACTATCGTTAGAAAATTTATATTCTTGGTAGTAAAATTTAGAATGAATAAAATATTTCATTGTCAATATTTGTGGTGTGGAGAGTTTAGTGTTGGCCACAACCCACTCGTTTTAGAAACTTTTGTACTATTTTTGTTTTTTCTTTTGTTTCTGTTTTTGATTATATTGTTATTTTTTGTTTATTCATTTTCTTTTTACTTTTTGTTATTACTTTTTGTTATTACTTTTGTTATTATTTTTATTATTTTTGTCTCTTTTGTCGTGGTTACTTTTTTTGATATTGTTTATAATTTTTATTTATCTTGTTTATTTTTCTTTTTCATATTTATGTATAAAAATGTAGTAGTAAGCCAGTTTTAATAAATAAATAAATAAATAAATAAATTAATTCTTTACTAATAATATTGCATCCTGTTGTTTTCCAAAGAAATAAATTAAAAAATATGTATATATCATTTTTTGTTCATATTTCGTTTGTTTGCATGCGTTTACAATACTTTCATGCCTAAACTACTTCGAAGCATTTATGTAATTCCATTTTAATGAAAACACTTTAAAAATATCTGTCTATGTAACAAGTACATGTTTATATCTACATGCATTCCTTAAATTAAGCATTAATGCTTGTAGTATAGGTGAACGAAATTGGTAGTGGCAGAATTCGAAATCGAAACTGGAAATCGAAAGCAGGAATATGACAAAATAATATAACGATCCACAAAAACCGATATCAAAATATTATCATGCTATTTTAACTGGCGTTATTTCATTTACCAGGCTAATAAAATAATTTATTTTCAAGAAGTCAAAGATCACCGTAATGAATTCTGATCATTAACCCCTTTAATCCGATGTCAATTAATTTTACATCAATTCTTAGCGTATTTAAATTTCGAGAGATGATATTTTAAGTGTGGACAAAAGAACTTTTTAATAACAATATTAATCTCGTTAATTTGGTGATTTTCCTTCGCGAAAACTTTCCGGGCACTTTGAAACAATTCAGTAATTAAGACATTGTTCCGAGTTGGCGCATTGTTTTGTTTTAATATAAACCAAAGAATTTATAAAATTATTATCATCAATGACACAACTAAATAATCTTTTTAATCTCACATATTTGTATCATCAATGACACAACTGAATACTCATGTTAATCTCACATATTAGTATCATCGATGACACAACTGAATAATATTTTTAATCACACATATTTGTATCATCAATGACACAACTGAATACTCATGTTAATCTCACATAAAAGTATCATTAATGACACAACTATATACTCTTGTTAATCTCACATATTAGTATCATCAATGACACAACTATACACTCTTGTTAATCTCACATATTAGTATCATCAATGACACAACTGAATACTCTTGTTAATCTCACATATTAGTATCATCAATGACACAACTATATACTCTTGTTAATCTCACATATTAGTATCATCAATGACATAACTGAATACTCTTGTTAATCTCACATATTAGTATCATCAATGACACAACTGAATACTCTTGTTAATCTCACATATTAGTATCATCAATGACACAAGTGAATACTCTTGTTAATCTCACATATTAGTATCATCAATGACACAACTATATACTCTTGTTAATCTCACATATTAGTATCATCAATGACATAACTGAATACTCTTGTTAATCTCACATATTAGTATCATCAATGACACAACTGAATACTCTTGTTAATCTCACATATTAGTATCATCAATGACACAACTGAATACTCTTGTTAATCTCACATATTAGTATCATCAATGACACAACTGAATACTCTTGTTAATCT